>JAJEJO010000484.1:70043-204501 GCA_020662805.1 Glaucomys volans
TTTTTTTTTTTTTTTTTTTTTTTTTGGTACTGGGGATTTAACCCAGGGCTGCTCAAACACTGAACCACATCCCCAACCCATTTTAGTTTTGAGACAGGGTCTTGCTGAATTGTTTAGGGCCTTGCTGAATTGCTGAGACTAGCTTTGAATTTATGATTCTCCTGCCTCAGACTCCCAAGCTACTGGAATTACAGGTATGTGCCATGCACCTGGCTGGAAATTAGGATTTTTAGAATAATTTATCCCTATTTAAAGACAAATTGCCTTACATTTTTTTTATTCACACAGTTAATATAATCTTACATATACATAGGATAGTACTGTCTGTCTCACTCTACTATTTTTCCTGCCCCCATCCCCTGCCATCCCATTTTTCTCCACACCATCCATACTTCCTCCATTCTTTCCCATCCCCCCAAACCCCCCCCCCCCCCTTATGTATCAGCATCCCCTGATCAGAGAAAACATTTGGCCTTTGGTTTTTTGGGCTTGGCTTATTTGACTTAGCATGATATTCTCCAACTCCACCCATTTACCAGCAAATGCCATAATTTTATTCTTTTTTATGGCTGAGTAATATTCCATTGTGTATATATACCACAGTTTCTTTACTCATTTTTCAATTGAAGGGCATCTAGGTTGGTTCCACAATCTAGCTATTGTGAATTGAGCAGCTGTGAACATAGATGTGGCTGCATCCCTATACTTTGCTGATTTTAAGGCCTTTGGGTATAAATCAAGGAGTGGGATAGCTGGGTCAAATGATGGATCCATTCCAAGTTTTTTGAGGAATCTCCATACTGCTTTCCAGAGTAGCTGCACCAATTTGCAACTCTACCAGCAATGTACAAGTGTGCCTTTTTCCCCACATCCACGCCAACACTTGTTATTGCTTGTATTCCTGATAATAGCCATTCTAATTGGAGTTAGATGAAATCTTAGGGTAGTTTTAATTTGCATTTCTCTAATTACTAGAGATGATGAGCACTTTTTCATATATTTGTTAATAGCATGTATATTCTCTTCTGAGAAGTGTCTGCCTAGTTCCTTAGCCCATTTATTGATTGGGCTCTTTGCATTTTTGGTGTACAGCTTTGTAAGTTCTTTATAAATTTTGGAGATCAGTGCTCTGTCTGAAGTGTGTGTGGAAAAGATTTTTCCCACTCTGTAGGCTCTCTTTTCACATTCTTGATTGTTTCTTTTGCTGAGAAAAAGCTTTTTAGTTTGAACCCGTCCCATTTATTGATTCTTCCTTTTATTTCTTGCACTCTGGTGGTCATGTTGAGAAAGTCTGGTCCTAAGCCAACATGAAGAAGATTCAGGCCTACTATTTCTTCTATTTGGTGAAGAATCTCAGGTCGAATTCCTAGATTCTTGATCCATTTTGAGTCGAGTTTTGTACAGAGTGAGAGATAGGGGTTTAATTTCATTTTATTGCATATAGATTTCCAGTTTTGCCAGCACCATTTGTTGAAGAGGCTATCTTTTCTCCACTGTATGTTTTTGGCACCTTTGTCTAGCATGATATAACTGTACTTATGTGGGTTTGTCTCTGGGTCTTCTATTCTGTACCATTGGTCTATCTGTCTATTTTGGTGCCAATACCATGCTGTTTTTACAACTATTGTTCTATAGTAGAGTTTAAGGTCTGGTATTGTGATACCTCCTGCGTCATTCTTCCTGCGCAGGATTGTTTTGGCTATTCTAGGTCTTTTGTTCTTCCATATGAATTTCATGATTGCTTTTTCTATTTCTGTGAGGAATGTCATAGGAATTTTTATTGGAATTGCATTAAATTTGTACAGCATCTTTGGAAGTATGGCCATTTTGATTATATTGATTCTTCCTATCCAAGAACATGGAAGATCTTTCCATCTTCTAAGGTCTTCCTCAATTTCTTTCTTTAATGTTCTGTAGTTTTCGTTGTAGAGGTTTTTCACCTCTTTTGTTAGATTAATTCCCAAATATTTTATTTTATTTGAGGCTATTTTGAACGGAGTTGTTTTCCTCAATTCACTTTCAAATGATTCATCGATTATGTAGATAAATGCATTTGATTTATGTGTGTTTATTTTATATCCTGCTATTTTGCTAAATTCATTAATTAGGTCTAAAAGTTTCATGGTGGAGTTTTTTGGATCCTCTAAATATAGGATCATGTCATCCGCAAATAGTGACAGCTTGAATTCTTCTTTTCCTATTCATATACCTTTAATTTCTGTAGTCTGTCTAATTGCTCTGGCTAGCATTTCCAGCACAATGTTGAATAGAAGTGGTGACAGTGGGCATCCCTGTCTTGTTCCAGTTTTTAGAGGGAATGCTTTTAGTTTTTCTCCATTAAGAATGATGTTGGCAGTGGGCTTAGCATAAATAGCCTTTACAATGTTCAGGTATGTTCCTACCATCCCTATTTTTTCTAGTGTTTTAAGCATGAAGGGGTGTTGTATTTTGTCAAATGCTTTCTCAGCATCTGTTGAAATAATCATATGATTCTTAACCTTAAGTCTGTTGATGTGATGAATTACATTTATTGATTTCCGGATGTTGAACCAACCTTGCATCCCTGGGATAAACCCCACTTGATCGGGGTGCACTATCTTCTTAATATGTTTTTATAAGCAATTTGCCAGAATTTTGTTGAGGATTTTAGCATCTATATTCATCAGAGATATTGGCCTAAAGTTTTCTTTTCTAGATGTGTCTTTGTCTGGTTTTGGTATCAGAGTGATGCTAGCTTCATAGAATGAATTTGGAAGGGTTCCCTCTTTTCCTATTTCTTTAAATACTTTCAGGAGTATTGGTATAAGTTCTTCTTTGAAGGTCTTGTAGAACTCAGCTGAGAATCCATCTGGTCCCGGGCTTTTCTTGGTTGGTAGGCTTTTGATGGCTTCTTCTATTTCATTGCTTGAAATTGATCTTTTTAAATTGTGTATGTCTTCCTGGTTCAGTTTGGGAGGATCATATGTCTCTAGGAATTTGTCAATGTCCTCAAGATTTTCTATTTTATTGGAGTATAGGTTTTCAAAGTAGCTTCTAATTATGTTTTGAATTTCAATGGTGTCTGTTGTGATAGTTCCTTTTTCATCACAAATTTTAGTAACTTGAGTTTTCTCTCTCCTCTTTGTTAGTGTGGCTAAGGGTTTATCTATTTTGTTTACTTTTTCAAAGAACCAACTTTTTGTTTTGTCAATTTTTTGAATTGTTTCTTTTTTTTAAATTTCATTGATTTCAGCTCTGATTTTGATTGTTTCCTGTCTTCTACTACTTTTGGTGATGAACTGTTCCTCTTTTTCTAGGGCTTTGAGATGTAAGGTTAGGTCGTTGAGTTGTTGACTTTTTATTCTTTTCTTGAATGCACTCAATGCAATGAATTTTCCTCTTAGTACTGCTTTCATAATGTCCCAGAGATTTTGATATGTTGTATCATCATTCTCATTTACCTCTAAGAATTTTTTTATCTCCTCCCTGATGTTTTCTGTTATCCATGCTTCATTCAATAGCATATTATTTAGTCTCCAGGTGTTGGAGTAGTTTCTGTTTTTTCTTTTGTCATTGATTTCTAATTTCATTCTATTATGATCCGATAGAATACAAGGTAGTATCTCTACTTTTTTGCATTTACTAAGGGCTGCTTTGTGGCATAACATATGGTCTATTTTAGAGAAGGAGCCATGTGCTGCTGAGAAGAAAGTGTATTCACTCATTGATGGATGGAATATTCTATATATGTCTGTTAAGTCTAAGTTATTCATTGTGTTATTGAGTTCTATAGTTTCTTTGTTTAGTTTTTGTTTGGTCGATCTGTCCAGTGGTGACAGTGGTGTGTTAAAGTCACCCAGAATTATTATGTTGTGGTCTATTTGATTCCTGTAATTGAGAAGGATTTGTTGATGTACATGGATGGGCCGTTGTTTGGGGCATAAATATTTATGATCGTTATGTCTTCTTGATTTATGGTTCCCTTAAGCAGTATGTAATGTCCTTTATCCCTTCTGACTAACTTCGGCTTGCAGTCCCCTTTATCTGATATAAGGATGGAAACCCCTGCTTTTTTACTAAGGCCGTGTGCATGATAGTTTTTTTCCCATCCTTTCACCTTTAGCCTGTGGATGTC
Organism: Glaucomys volans; assembly: GCA_020662805.1. Taxonomy (NCBI): domain Eukaryota; kingdom Metazoa; phylum Chordata; class Mammalia; order Rodentia; family Sciuridae; genus Glaucomys; species Glaucomys volans. The sequence goes on from JAJEJO010000484.1 coordinate 74,158, forward strand.
CTTTTCTATGAGATGAGTCTCTTGAAGGCAACATATTGTTGGGTCTTTCTTTTTGATGCAGTCTGTCAGTCTATGTCTTTTGATTGACGAATTTAGGCCATTAACATTCAGGATTATTATTTGAGATATGATTTGTATTCCCAGTCATTTTGGCTTAGATTTGGTTTTTAATGTGACTTGGTTTCTCCTTTAATTGGCTTTTCTTTTAGGATAGTTCCTCCCTTTGATGACTTACATTGTTGTTGTTCGTTTCTTCCTCATGAAATATCTTGCTGATAATGTTCTGTAGCGCAAGCTTTCTATGTGTAAATTCCTTTAACTTTTGTCATGGAAGGATTTTATTTTGGCTTCAAATCTGAAGGTTAGCTTTGCTAGATATTGGATTCTTGGTTGGCAGCCATGTTCTTTCAGAGATTGAAATATATTGTTCAGGCCCTTCTAGCTTTTAGGGTCTGGGCTGAGAGATCTGCTGATATCCGTATTGGTTTCCCCCTATATGTAATGTTTCTTTTCTCTCACAGCCTTTAAAATTCTATCTTTATTTTGTACATTAGGCATTTTCATTATAATGTGTCTTGGTGTGGATCTGCTGTAATTTTGTGCATTTGGTGTTCTGTAAGCCTCCTGCAGTTGAGTTTCCATTTCATTCTTCATGTTTGGGAAATTTTCTGATACTATTTCATTGAATAGGTTGTTCATTCCTTTGGTTTGTATCTCTGTGCCTTCCTCAATTCCAATAATTCTTAAATTTGGTCTTTTCATGATATCCCATAGTTTTTGGAGGTTCTGTTCATGATCTCTTACCATCTTCTCTGTTTGGGCAACTTTATTTTCAAGATTCAATATTTTGTCTTCATTGTCTGAGGTTCTGTCTTCTAAGTGATCTAGTCTATTGGTGATGCTTTCCATTGAGTGTTTAATTTGGTTTATTGTTTCCTTCATTTCAAGGATTTCTGTTTGGTTCTTTTTCAGAATCTCTATCTCTTTGTTGAGTTGATCTTTTGTTTCCTGTAGTTGCTCTTTTAGCTGCTTATTGGAATGTTCAATCATTGCCTGCACTTGCTCTCTTAACTCATCATTTACTTCTTTGAACATTTTAATCATGTATATTCTGAACTCCTTTTCTGGCATTTCTTCTACCATGCTGTCATTGGATTCTATTAGTGTAGACTCTTGGTTTGTTTGGAACACTTTCCTCCCTTGTTTTTTCATCTTGTTCATGTGTCTTCCCCTCTAGCAATGCAGATATAGGGTATTGTAGTTTCTGCCCTATAGGCTTAATGACCCTATAGTTTTCTGAAACCTCTTCTTTAAGGGGGGGAATCAATATTAGCAACACCCAGTACAGACAATATGCAGCTGTAAACCAAATAGCCCCTATGAAGACTACTACTGGTGGATGATCGGCAGATGAACCTTGGTTGGTGGGTGATGAGTAGGTGAAAGGCAGGCGATGGCAGGCCAGAGGCAGGCAAACAGGCAAGTGACAGATGATGGGTGGCGGTCAGTGAGCAATCTGCACTCAAATGTAGTTGCTAGGCTGGTAGACTGCAGGTGATTGAGGTAGACAGATGTGGTAAACAGCAGGGGATCAATGAGGAGTAGAGACTGCTTCCCAGAGACTCAGATTCTCCTCTTTTCGAATCCTGAGTTACAGAGCAACAAGGAACGCAGCCTCCCTCTAGTCCGCCATCTTGGATCTCCTGCCTTACATTTTAACAGCTACATCCAAAAAAGTTGTAAAATTGTTCCTGAGCATGGTGGTCCACACCTGTAATCCCAGCTACTCAGGAAACTGAGGCAAGAGGATTTCCCACCTAAGCAATTTAGCAACACTCTGTCTCAAAAAAAAAAAAAAAAAAAAAAAAAGGTTTTAAAAGACCTGGAAATATAGCTCAGTGGTAGAGTGCCCTAGGGTCAATCCCCAGTACATAAAAACAAAGCAAAACAAAAAAACTTGCTTTTGCAATGATAAACAATAAAAGCCTCCAGACAAGATATGCAAGGATTTGTTGTTGTGGGTGTATATGGGAAAATAGAGCAAAATGATCTGGAATATGAAGAGTTAAATGAATATGACACTCAGTAACAGAGAAGGGTATTTTAACAGAACCAATATTTTTCCCCATCCCATCTTCATTTGATGTTCATCCAAATATACCATTACTTTTACTTTTTTAAAAAGTATTTTTAGTTGTAGATGGACACAATACCTTTTTTCTATTTATTTATTTTATGTGGTGCTGAGGATTAAACCCAGAGCTTCACAAGTGCTAGGCAAGTGCTCTACCACTGAACCACAACCCCGGTCCCCATTACTTTTTAAAAGAAAAAATAAGTTTTGGAGGGGATATGTACATTTAACCTTTCTTAATCATTATACAATGCATACATATATTAAAACATCACACAAAGCCGGGTGCCGTGGTGCATGCCTGTAATTCCAGCAGCTTAGGAGGCTGAGGCAGGAGGATTGTGAGTTCAAAGCTAAAGCAAGGTGCTAAGCAACTCAGTGAGACTCTGTCTCTAAATAAAATACAAAATAGGGCTGGGGAGGTGGCCCAGTGGTCGAGTGCCCCTGAGTTCAATCCCAGTACAAAAAAAAAAAAAAAAAAAAATCACACAAGACTCCATTAATATATTTTATATATCAGTTTAAAAATCAAAAAAATTTTAAAATTTTTAAATTTGTTATGATTAGTTATACATGACAGTATACATACAATGCACTTTGATACATCATATGTAATGGAGTATAATTTCTCATTCTTCTGGTTTAAATGATGTAGAATCCCACCAGTTGTATAGTTATATATGTACAAAGGGTAATAATATCTGATTCATTCTACTATCCTTCTTACCCCCATACCCCCTCCCCTCCCTTCACTCCCCTCTACCTAATCTAAAGTAACTCTGTTCTTCCCTAGTCCCCTTCTTTATTGTGAATTAGTATCCACATATCAGAGAAAATATTCAGTCTTTGGTTTTTGTGGATTGGCTTATTTTGCTCAGCATGATATTCTCCAGCTCCATCCATTTACCAGCAAATGCCATAATTTCATTCTTTTTTAAGGGTAAGTAATATTCCATTGTGTATATATACCACAATTTTTTTTATCCATTCATCTGTTGAAGGGCACGAGGTTGGTTCCAAAGTTTAGCTATTGTGAGTTGAGCTGCTATAAACATTGAGGTGGCTGCAGTGCTATAATATGCTGATTTTAAGTTCCTTGGGTATAAACTGAGGAGTGCCAATAGCTGGGTCACATGGTGGTTCCATTCCAAGTTTTCTGAGGAAATCTCTATACCACTTTTTAGAGTGGTTGCACCAATTTGCAGTCCCACCAGCAATGTATGAGTGAATCTTTTCTCCCCACACCATTGCCAACCGTTTTAGTTAGCTTTTTTCCTGCTGTAACTAAAAGGATCTGACCAGCACAATTGTAGAGGAGAAAAGGTTTATTTGAGGGCTCAGGTTTCAGAGGTCTTTAATTAATCCCATCTGGGATTAATTCACTGAGTGGGTTAAGACTCAATCATTTCTTCTCTGAACCTTCCTGCATTGCCTCACATGAGTTTTTGAGGGACACTCATATCCAAGCCATAACACCAACGTTTATTGTTTTTGTATTCTTGATAATTGCCATTCTGACTGGGTTGAGATGAAATCTCGGTGGCGTTTCATTCGCATTTCTCTAATTGCTAAAGATGTTGAACATTTTTTCATATAGTAGTTGATCGATTGTATTTCTTCTTCTGTGATGTGTCTCTTCAGTTCCTTAGTCCATTTTTTGATTTGGGTTATTTGTTTTTTTTTTAAGTCAAAGACATTTTTCAAATGAAAAAAAGAAAAAAGTAATATGCTTGTGCATATATGCTTGTTTCTTTATGTAAAGATTTGGGAAAGGGGAAATGAAAGAGAAAACCGTATCATTAGTAGTTAAGATGTAGTACAACCAAATTGTAGTAGAATTTAATTGAGAATGTATTCTTGGTCTGCATGAACATAGTTCTCGAATAAAGCAACAGATTCCCTTTTTAAGAAGTACTTCCTTGTCTGCTACTGGAACACATCAATTTTATCTCAGTCTCTACTTTTAATTGTGCAGATGTGTCTATTCCATGGCCCATCATTCCAATTTGCTTCATTGACAAACCTTGTCATTCACAGTAGGCTTTCATTAGTTTACTAAGCAGCATGTGCCTCTTAAACTGCACCACAAAACTATACTGCCACACCATCTTCAAATTAGTATGATCATACTTCTCAGTCTTGACTCCTTCCTTGGGCTTTTTGTCAACTCTGACCAGTGCTAGAGTCTCCCCAGCTGTTGCTTTGCAAAAGGGGTATCAGGTCAACATCTAATAAGAATATAAGCAGCATCGTATTAAGTCAATTTAAAACACTGTATGTGGAAAGAGATGGAGCAGGCTAAGGGGCCAGTGGGGATCATAGTATCTGAATCTTTTTTTTCCATAATATCTGAATCTTGATGTTACTGTTTATGTCCTGTCTTTGATCAATCAGCCTTCTTTACTGGCGGTGTACTTATGAGGACCAGAGTTGAGGATGAGCAAGAACATTCAGCAGACAGAAGGTGATGCCAACACATTTTTGCTCTTTTGGAGAGATACAGGAATAAGTATGCCTGGTCACAGCTTGCCACAAATTAGCCTGCTAAACAGCTATGGGTTGTATCTGTTTCCTGGGCAGAGCTCATGTGGGACAGAATGGGTTTCACCAGTGGGTGGTTGATTTAGGGGTAATAGGTGTCAATCTGGAAGTGACATGATCTTTACCTTATGAGTGTTTAAGGTGCAGGGGGTGTAGTTCAGCAAGAGAATGCTTGCCTAGTATGTGTGAGGCCCTTGGTTTGATCCCCAGCCCCCAGTTAAAAAAAAAAAAAAAACGAGTTAGTCCTTCTAGCCCATTTTGTCTATTAATGGCACTCCAATTTGTCCCATTTTTATTATCTATTTTCAATACAGATATGTTCCATTTATTATCTTTAATATGCCTCAAAGATTAATAACCTATTTACTATCTACATTTAATACATCTGAAGGATCTCATGTTTCACAAGCTATTTGCTCCTGTATTTACTGTGTTAGTTTTCCATTGCTGTGATAAAACACCTAAGATAAACAACTTATAGGAGGAAAGGTTGATTTTGACCCATGGTTTCAGAGGTTTCAGGTGACTCCATTGTTTTTGGACCAGTGGTCAGGAAGAACTTAATGGTAAGGAATGTGTGGTAGAGCAAAGCTTCTCACCTCACAGCTGCCAGAAGGCAAAGGTAGAGGAGGAGGAGTCAGGGGTCCCAGAGACCTAACTTCCTTCCACTGGATCCCATCTCCTAAAGGTCTCACCACTTCCCAGTAGTGCCACAGGCTGTCAACCAAGTCTTTACCATGTGCACCTTTGGGGGACATTTAAGATCCAAACCGTAACACTACATTTCTTTCAATTTCCGTAGCAGAATTGGATATTTATAAATAATACATTGAAAACACATTACAATGTTTATAATAGTATAGGCAGTATATATTTCCCCCAGACGCTTAAAGAGAATATAAAAATTAAATGTGTAATCAAAAGATCTCTGGGAATAAGAGGATCCTACATCTTTATATAGTCTTTATGGCCTGTAGTATTTTCCAAAAATGATCACAGTCATATTTAGACCCACAGGTTATTCTAGAACTTTGATACACATTCCATCGAAAAGATGGAGTCTAATACTCTTCTCTTTGAATATGGATTGTCATTAGTGACTAGCTTCTAATAAATAGAATATGTAACTTTCAAGTCCAATTCATAAAAGTCCTGACACAAAATAACAACTCTGCTTTAAAGGAAAATAAGGTAGTTTATTCTGAGCCAGGTATGAGTGACCTTGGCCCAGGACTTACCCTGAAAGAATGTTCCAAAGAAAAAGATGTTGCAAGAACTTTCAGAGTCAGAGAACAAAGGCAGTCATGAATCGTAGTGAATACAGTGGTGGGGACACTACATAGGGAAAGTGGGAAAAGTCTGATCATTGGACTGAGACTATATCTTACTGCATATCTTACAAGACTGGTTAAGTCATGGGTATATTCTGTTAAGCTCTGGATAAACAGGTCAAACAAACAAGAATGTTTGGTCAGATACAAAAAGTCAGGAGTAATATCTTGATTTTTTAAAGGCCCCAAGGAGCCCTTACCTCATAAACCTCCCAGTGCTTGCTTGTCATCTTATCTCCTCCCAAGTGCCCCTCTGGTACTTGGTAAAGAGTTCTATTGTAATAAGCTTCTTTGGAAATGCTTAATTTCACAAAGTAAGAAGGACAACTTTTGCTTGGTTCTCATTGTTTGGGGAAGTTTGCTCTTTTAACCTCGACACCAGGCTAAAGGAAACCAAAACCTGTCCCAGAGAGATTGACCACATGGAGATGCCCAGGTGGAAGCAACTGAGGCACCCAGCCAACATCAGCGTCACTTCCAGTTGTGCAAATGGATAAACCTTCAGAGGATTCCAACTCTTAGCCATTACATTTTCCAGTTGAAATCACAGACATAAGGGAGTAGAAAAAAGCCATCCTGTTAGTTTTCCAGATTCCTAACCCACAGATTTTATTGCATAATACAGGTGGCACACACCTGTAATCCCAGCCACCAAGTTTGGGGATAATTTATTATGCAGTCATAGTAACTGGGGCCAGCTTCCATTCTGCTTACAGACATCTGTATGCTGATGACTCAAGAAGACAATCTAGCCTGTGGTACAGAATATATATAATTTCAGGCTACTGCTGGCTTATTGTCTACCATTCAGTGGCTAAATCCTCATTTCTCAAACTCAATGTCTCAATCCCTTTTAAAGGAAAAACGTTTCATAGCCACTTTGATACTGACTCAAACTACATACATTCACATATATGCACACACCCACACACATATATATATATACACACTTAAATCTGTGCAAACCTAACATTATAATAAAATCCTTATAATTTTATACAAGTAAAAAATAAAAATAAATGTATAAATTAAATTCAAACAAGACTTTAGAAATGCCAGGTGTGGTGGCACACACCTGTAATCCCAGCAACTCAGGAGGCTGAGACAGTTCTCAAGTTCAAGGCCAGCCTCAGCAACTTCGGCCCTAAGCACTGTTTCCAAAGCAGCTGCACCATTATACATTCACACTCGTAACACAGGGGATCTCAATTTTTCTACATCCTCTCTATCCTCCTGATATTATCTGTATTTTTCATTATGGCCGCTAGCAGATATGAGGTGACATTTCATTGTAGTTTTGATTTGCATTTCCCTGATGGCTAATGATGTTGAGCATCATGTGCTTATTAACCATTTGTATATCTTCAGACAAAAAGGTCCAATTTAGGTTATTTTCCCATTTTAAAATTAGGCTATTTCTCTTTTTATTTGAATCCTAATAGTGCTTTATACATCTAGATGTGTTTTTTATCAGATTGATTTATTAAATGTTTTCTACCCTTTAAAAAAAAATTTAGGCCCTAAGCAACTTAGTGAGACCCTGTCTCAAAATAAAAAGGGGCTGAGGGTGTAGTTCAGTGGCAAAGCACCTCGGGTTCAGTATCCAGGACCAAAAAAAAAAAAAAAAAAAAAAAGACTATAGAAATGGAGAAATTCAAATTTGTAATCTTAAGGAATGAATGATGTTGCTTTGGAGACATTGTATTGGATCAGTGTGAATTTTGTAGCCATTGCCATTAACACTTTTTTTTAACAACTCCCCTTATATCACTTGTCTTTCATGAGGAACAGGTACTTCATTTACATATTAAATTTACCTCTCTAACCTTCAGTCACTAAAAAGTTATTACTTGACATCAGTGCCATCATAAATGGTCACTCAGATAATTCACAAATCAAAATAAAGTCCTTGCAGAAAATTGCCAGTTCCTGAACCCTAACTTGAAAAATCACCAAATAGATGAATTTACATTTAATTAGCCATTCATTTATCATTCAGGAAGACCTTCAGTGTGGAGGAAGTTTACCTATATGGAGGCACAAAGATTAGATTAGAATGAATTGGAACAGGCCAGGTGCGGGATAATTCAAGCTTGAGATAAGACAAGGGAATGCAAGAGAAAGTGAGTTAATGCATGTGAGTTAAGTAGATACACTCAAGATGTCATGGTCAGCAGTTGTATGTGGAGTGTATGGTTGAAGAGTGTTTACAGGATCTCTTACAAGTTTCTAATGAAGAGACCAGACAGTTAGCAATGTCTTTCACCACTTAAGTCTTGATAGGAAGATTTGAATTCCATTTCAGAGAAAACGTTGAGATCATGATGCCCATGGCATCCAGCTGGGAGTATTCAGTTTCGTAGAGCAGAAGTAACTGGTTCATAGACATGACCAACTTTGACAACCACAAAACCATACTTAGCCATACTTCACATTCATAATAAAGCAGTTGTCTCAAAAGAACCAGTAGACAATATAAAGGTTTTTTTGTTCATTTGTTAGCTTTTGAGTTTCAAGTGTGGTACAAAGAACATCCCCTATCCTCTTAACTATTTTAGAGTAAGTTGCTGACATGTCTAGGCCAAATGTAGAAGAAATAAAGTAAGACCACTTTCTTTTGCTCATTACATTAAGTGTGAGAGCACTGGAAAGTTAGTAATATGGGGTAAAAGAGGAGGACAGTAAGACTGAACATTTCAGAGGTGCACAGCTCCGGGTAAGATAAAATCAAAAGTGAGGAACATAAAACAGTATGTTGCCAAGTTGAAGTTGATCACTAGAATTCATCCATTCAAAAAATGTTAACATTACAGTGGGAAAAGTAAATGAAGAAGTTCTTACTTATGAGGAACTATAGTCTGCCTCACCACAGTCCAAAAATGATGGACCAAGTGACCATGGAATAAAGCCTCTAATATCTTGAGTCACAATTAACCTTATAAGTTGATTCAAGTATTTTGTCACAGTGATAGAAAGCTAACACAGAAAAGTAGTACTGACAAATGAGGTCATGGCTGTAACTGTATCTGACAATATGATTCAGAAGCTCTTGGAATTGGTTTGTCAGAGAAATTTGGAATTTTGGAGAAGCAGGCTAGAGAAAGCCTGGAATGCTAACAGAACTTGATGGGTGATTCTGTTAGGGGCTGAAAAGACCAGAATGGTGACAGAAATGAAGATGATAAAGTTTATTATCATGAGCTTCAAATGGAACTGAGTATATTGGGAATTAGACTAGAAAGAACTAGAATGCATTTTGTCCATACCCAGATACTTTGTAGGAGACTGAGTTTAAAGATGATGGACTAGTTTATCTGGGGAGGAAATTTCAAGGCAGCATAGCACTCAGGCAGTGGGTGTTGCTGGCTGCTTTTAGCCAGACTTGTAGTGAGAATTGGGAGCGAAATAAAACGAAAAGATTTGAAAAAATTGCAGTTTGGCCAAAGAAGCCTGTTTAAAGTTGTGTCCTGGGAGGTCTGGGGTTGCTGAAGAGATAACACCATTAAAAAGAGGTCAAGTACTTTGAAACAATAGAAAGGATGCCTTAAGGGCATCTCAGAAATTGGCAAGATCTCACCGATCATAAGCTCAATGACGATCATAAGCTCAATGATGTAGAAATGTAAATTCATTAAAAAAAAAAAAACTTTCCTTTGAGAAGAATTCCCTGGAATATCCTGCTGGCAGAGGGACAGCAAGGTAATTGTTTCACTAGGATTCATTCCTTCATGTTCAGCCATCCAGGCAATCAAAGGCTGCTACAGCTCTTCTCCAAGCAGGCCAGCTATTCTTGAGCTGGTGGTCATCCACATGATGTTGGATTTGTAGGCATGCAATATGCAAGATTTCACTGGAATTTCAAAGGAAAGCATGGGACGTGAGGCAGTGTTTGGCAGGACTGTAGACCCTGGCAGTATCCTAAGTGTGATTGGGAAACTATGAGAGTGAAGTTGAAGATACAGCAGAGACCCCTGGACGTTAGAAATGCCACAAATAGGGAATGCCTACTGAGGTAAGCCTTAGGCAATGAGCAGAATCAGCCCAAGAAAGTAGTCACATGGTCTGCAGCCAGAAAGATGGTAGAGTCAGGACAGCCCAAGCCGTTAGGGGGCCCATATCCCCAGGTGCCAGACATGGAGCTATAGCTGGATTTAGTTCGTGCTTTGACCTGGTTTCTCCTTGCTAATTTTCTGTACTTCCTTTTTGGAATGGAAATGTTTAGCCTGCCCCACAATTTTATGTTGAAAGTATGTAACTTATTACAGGTGCTTATAGCTGAGCTTGCCTGGAGCCTCAGAGACTTTGGACTTGGGCTTTTGAGCAATGCTGGAATAGTTAAAACTTTGGGAACTCTTGGAGATAGATTAAATTCATTTTGCACTGTGAGATGGACATGTATCTTTCAGACCCAGGGGTGAAATGGTATGCTTTAGATCTTATGTGCACCCCAAAGGTCATGTGTTGAAGTGCTGGTTGCCAGCCTGTGATGCTATGGAAGGTGGTGAAAGCTTTAGGAGATGGGGCTGGTAGAAATTAGATCGTTTAGGGTATGCCCTTAAATGGGATATTGGGACCCTAGCACCTACCCACTTTTTGCTTCGCAGTCACCATGATCTTTGCTACAACACATTCCCTGACAGTGGACATGGAAAGAAGTAGATGAATTCAAGAAACCAGGATTTAATAATCATAGGGCTTTATGGTTTATTCTATGTGGAGGAGGTAAAGAAGAAATTGAACAGGATTTAGGTTTCTGATTTGGGACTAGACAAATCAATTTAGAAATGATTTCCAAACCAGGCTCATCATCCTTGTGTAGCAGACGCATCATTATGACTACTTTATTTCTTCTCACTCTTTCCCCTACCCCAATCCATTTCTTGGTAGTTAAAGAGGATTACTATCAGTTTTTCTGTGGGAAGAATTTTATTTTTGGTGGTGCTGGCATTTAACCCAGGACGTCCTACACAATGGGCATGTTCTTTTACCACTGTGCCACATTCTCAGCCCCTGTAGGCAGAACTTTAAAGGAAGGAAACATGAAAACTAAGTGTTTCTTCTTTACCAGTACTAAATGAATATGGTAAAGGTGATCGCTACATAAGCCTTCCATTTCTATAGGCTATAATAGTACATATGATTCCATTAAACAAACTAAGTTTTAAAGTATTGTTGGCTACCTAACAGGACATATTTTGTTTAAAAAGATATTAAGGACTAATTCATAAAACTCAAAACACATCTGTTATAACCATGCCATAAACTAGTCAGACTAAGTGTATTTAAATTTAACAGCCGAACTTCATATTTCCCACTGAAGAAAACATTCCAATACAACTATATTGCCTAATAAAATATTTTTCCTGAAGATGCACTACTTGCATCGAAGTAACAATGTAAACTATTGATGTAAAGTTCAGCAACTAAAAGCAAAGACACATTCCAAAAAAGATCTAGGAAATTGAGTTATTTTATCATGAAAGACAACTGCTTTTTTACAGCACACAGCTCTTTACACTTTACAAGGTAACTTAGGAACAAAAGTCAGTTTTTCATTATGTGCTTTTCACTTTAAGACATTTGGACTTAAAGTAGATACCATTGACTTTAGAAAATCCCCATATTTCCAGAATTCTAATTAACACCCTTAGGGGAAAGCTACTGAAGGGAGAAAAATGTTTAGCAATCTGTAGCAAAAACACATGAACCACAGCCTTTTCAAAGTAATGCAGCCAGACTATCATTAGAGTATTTCATTATTTTACGATGAACTTGTAGATAATAATCATACCGTCCACAAAATAGGATAGCCTGAATGTTTAGGAATACAAACCAGAATGCCTACTTTTAGCACTCCTTAGCTGTGTAACCTTGAGCAAGTTGTTCAACCTGCCTGTTTCCTGTCAGAGGAAATAAGATTAAATGAAGTAAAAGATGTAAAGCACTTGACAAAGTATCTGCACATAGTTAGATATTCAGAATTATAGTAACAAAGAGAATGTCATGTTGCACAGCCAACAATCTAATAATTTTGAATTATAAGCAAGGTATCAGAAGAAACTTGACTTATATTTAATGCAAGGTAATTGACATGAATAAACAAGTCACATTTTAAATATATTTTTGCATTAATCAAATGGTATTTGAAGAATTAATCTCTATGTTCATGTCTACTTAAGTTGATATAAAAGTAAACACTGAAAGTACTTTTAGTCATTACCCAGCAATCTAGTGAAGGCACTTTCAACCAGCCCTTTCATTGAAAAAAATCTAATCCAGGAATTGATCAACAGATGCACATTTCTGTAGGTTTTAAGTAGAAAAGGTCTGGCTTTAAGGAACTCCCCAAAAGATGGATTTATTTCATGATTTTTTTTAAAAGGAAAAAAATTAAAAAATTTAAAAAAAAAAACCCTCTGGGTAATGTTTCAGAATCACATAGGATGCTCTGATAAGAATGAAGATTTCTCCTAGGCACAGTGGCGCACACCTGTAATCCCAGTGGCTTGGGAGGCTGAGGCAGGAGGATCCCAAATTCAAAGCCAGCCTCAGCACTTTTGGCTCTGAGAAACTCAGTAAGTCCCTGTCTCTAAATAAAATACAAAAAGGGCTGGGGATTGGCTCGGTGATTAAAAGGGGGGGGATGTGAAGATTTTTGGTTTCCACCAAAGAAAAGTTAGTAAGAGCAGTGCTTAAGAATTTGCATTAAATATCTCAAGTGACTCTTTCCCAACCCCCTGTGGTACTGGGGACTGAACCCAGGGGCTGTGTTCCTGGTAGGCAAGGGCTCTATGACTAGGCTATAGCTCCACCCCATGCAGGTGAATCTTATGCATAAGAACTTAAGGGAAGATCTCAATTTGAATTTAAACCTAGAAATTGCTAACCACCTTTAAACACAAAAACAATCATATCTTTATGGGAGCCATGTTTTGGGGAGGCAAGTAGTGAATGATGAAATCCTTCTTTTGAAAAACTCTTTTTAAGTCTGCCCAATAAACCCCTTACATGGCAGACTTGATATTCAGAAGATGGGGTGGGGTGGGGGGTGAGGTCGAAGTAGCAAAATTCTAAAAACCCTCAGTAAAGTTCATTCTTGGTCTTCGCTTCCTAAATCTGTTTCAAACTCTATTAGATTTAATTCACTAAACCAGACCAAAAGAGAACTTTATTTTACATGACTTTATTTTACATTTAGAACCGTTTTATGCTTTACTTAAAAAAAAGATTCACTCTGCTTTTAATATTTCTAAAAGCATTTCAACCAAAATCTTGATTTAGGAAGACTTAAGACATTGTGCATTATTTTAAATATTTTCATTCTTTCAATAACTATTAAAAATAAGTTCACAATTAGGGTTTCAAATGTCCTAATCATCTCTAATTTGTTCTCAGTTAATATTTTATCAATCCCATCATGTGCATACAGAAGTTAAGGTGATATATAAATTTTGTATCTTTCAAACACATTGATGCTAATCAGCTCTTAATCTAATTACTATTTCATTTATTCAGAAATAGCATTTAGACATAAAAACCAATGTCTCACTTTGGGTAATTTACACACATCTAATACAGCGTGTTATTATGTGTTTTAAGTAATACAATGAGGTTCACTACTTTCATTCAGTTTTAAATATTTTTAGTGTCAACAGGATTGAGAATATGTGGTTCTGTCTTTTTAAAGTTTTATGATAAAAGCATAATGCCTTTGAACATAAAAACTAGGAGAGAGTTCAAAGACTTTCTCTTGTTTTTTAATATGTAAAGTGACTAGTTTTAAGTCTCAGTGAAGACTTAGTGAAGAAAGCGCTCCTTATTATGCCACTGAAAATAATGTGTTTCTTATTAAGCTTACACTAAAACCACAAGAATTTAGGGTATTGGTCCTAGGCTACATAATTCATGAGTCATCAAAAAAGAACCTGTCACTTAGTTATAAGTGAGTAAGTTAACTTTCTATGCCAAGTAATAATCATATTTTATTTCTCCCATTTGTGAGAAGAAAAGGTGGCCTGGCCAGGTGCCATTCAGGATTCTCTGCTAACTGTAAAATGTGGATTGATTTTTCTACTCTTTCTTATAGTCCATGTGTATATAAACTTTCAGTTCTTTAACTCAAAAATTTTTATGCTCATAACCTTATCAGTGTATTGCCCTTAGTTTAAAAATGTACAACTATATAAATAAAAACTATTGTTCCTTCAATGTTACTTGACATTTCTTCTATAATTTATTTAAAAAAGTAAATGTAACAAGATACTTAAAAAAGGCTAGATACAAAAGTAGTTAAGCTGCTCACGAACATTTAAAATTTTCCAAAATGTATTTTCAATAGTCATGATCTTATAAAACATTTTACAGTTATCAGAAAGTGCCCAGGCTGAGTTCACATAACTGAAATACCTTAGTACAAATGTCTAGTTAGAACTGAAGTGCAGTAACCTCCTGACTGACTGCATTGAAATAGGAATACAAAGAAAAAATAGGTGATTGTGATAAAGTACTGTGCATTGGCCCCATCATATGTACAAAAAGTGCCCTCACTCAAATGAACAAATTACATGCAAAATATTAGTGATATCATTTAATATCCTAGAGCTCAATGCAGCTGAAATAAACCGCAATAAAAGTGGTTTTTTTTTTTAAATCGGTAAAAGTGATTTCATCTTGAAGATCTGAATGTCAAGAACTTTTTACAAGTTCCATATACATGATACACAATTGCAGCCAACCACAAATTAAACACCATAAAAAAGTTAAAATGAAAACACAGAACATACTTAATTTTTTATTTTGAAATTCCCTATTCCCTCTATACAAGAACCTTTGCTGAAACACTTTCCACAAAGGCAGCAGTGAATTTTCAGAACATTTTACATTTTTCCCCCTCAGCAAAAAGATAAATCACAGTGTAAATTATGTTGTTCTGCTGTCATCTTTGGCTGGGGTTAGACCCAGAAGTTGTTGACTAGCAAACCATTATAGCCAAACGTTGCTAGTGCTCCTCAGGCCTTTAAGCTATAAACTCAGCAAGGAATGTCTGCATTTAGTCTCTTTAAGGAACCACCAGGGGGGTATGACAGCATTAACTTCCATAAATTTTTATAGACAAATGGAAAAAATCTACAAAATTAGCTAGTAATATTACACAGCAATACACACTTTTTATACTCTACACAAAACCAAAATTCTTGGTCTTAATGGCGAGTAGCAATTTCTGTTTGAGAATCTGTTTAGAGGAATAGAGTGGGACATAAAGTCGAGAAATGCAAGTATTTGCAGTAGGAAGATGTTGGTCATCTGGTGGTCTTATTGTGATTGAGGGCATAGGCTGAAATCCTTCTTCACTGGCTGGCAATGATGGGCTTGATGTCCAAAAGTAAACCTAAACAGGAAGATGGTAATTACAATTTTGACTTTTATAGGTTAACATTCAAACCTTAATTCTGGGAACCTAAGAGCCCCATTCCTATCTTAAAAACTAAAGGGGCATTATTTTGAAATGGGTTTTATTTTGTTGTACTAAAAAGGAAGTAGTCAATCATACCTTAGTACCACCGCTACCCCCCTACCACCCAAAGAAAGAGAGAAGTAGTATATTCAAAATATAAAGAGAAAAAAGTATCATATTAAAAAAAAAAAAAAAAGTAATTTCCTGTCTCGGGGTTTCAGTTTTCTCATACATAACATGAAGCTGTTAAGCAAAATGGTCTGGGGCCTTTTCTGTGCCTAAATTTTGGAAGGGATCGAATAGTAGAAAAGGTTTCCAAACAAAGGACATGGTCCTAGGTTCAACACACACAGCTTGTCTAAAACAGTCATTTTGTATTTTATCTACTAGCAAAACAACATGATACAATTTTAGTTATAAGTATTGGGGAATAGATACTATAGATAAAATTTAAAGCAATAAGCCATATAAACATCGATCTTTTATATGCACTGATTTTGTGCAACACATTGTAAACAAATGACAATAAATGCTAACATCTACTTTACTTTTTTTACTTAAATATAATAAGGATATGCTTTCCTGAAATATTTATTTCTCTGAATACTACATATCACTCCTCACTGATTCACCCTTCTATACATACATATGTATTAGTCTTTGGTACAGCATTTTGACCTCTTAAGGAAAAAGCATTTTTTTTAAAACTACTACCTTTACTGCACACACCTAAACAGTGAAGTACATCCAATTTGCCAGACTGACTCAGAAACCTAAACTAATTTGTTACTTCCTGAAACACAGTTGATCTGTATGAGAAACCATCTAGAATTATAGAAGGGACAGTAAAACAAAAACCTCTCCTAAACATTAGGGCCTACAAAATCTTCAAAGAACTATAAAAGAGCTAGATAAAGCCTCTAGATAAAGATGGTCCGATCCACTTATTTTACAGATTAATGTAAAGTGGTTCTCCAATAGTAAATGTGGTCAACCAAGGTGAATGACTATATCACTGGACTTTCAGGAAGTAAGAACAAATACTGGCAGACTTCTCAGAACTACACTCTAAGAATAAACTATGTAGTTCTTCCCCAATAACCATGGCATTGCAGGACTAATAATCATCTGTGGAAGACCTGTTTGGGAAAGTCCTATTAAATCTTAGGTTCTTCAAGCTCTTCCCCCTTAGACATATCAGGATAAAAACATATATGTGAAGGATAATTTCCAAAAACAGGGTGAAGGGAATAGAGTATATGTTGCTTAAAACCTAGAATTAATTTTTGCTAAGCATTTAAAAAGTGAAGCCCACAAATTAAAGCTGTTGATAGAAAAAAAGAAAAACTCCTTCACTAAGGGTCTCAAAATTTCCTAAGAATTGAGTAGTTAGTGAAATTTTCTTCCCTTAAGAGGCAGAAACTAGAATAAGATTTAAGTTGGCTGACTGGACTGAGCATGCAATGGCTTAAAAATACTAGAAAATTAAAACGCTGGAATAGGTAAAAATAAAATTAAGTCAGCACTGATAACAGATGGCCAATCATTTTTGGTTTGGGTAGGTCTTAAAGAATTAATACATGTTTTGTCTTAGAGAAACAAGGTGCCCTGAATTCAAAGACTGACTACAAATGGTAGAGTCCAAACAAGCTATTCAGATGATCCTGAAACCTCAGGAACAGAGATTGAGACATGGCTTTGACAAGACTGAAAAAGTTAAATACTGACCAATAAACTCAAACCTAGCTGACGAACAACCTAAGTCAAATTACCAGGAAGGCTAAGCCAACAACAAAACCAGGTAGCAGCTAGGACCTCTGAACAACCTGTCTCGTGACAGCAGAAAAATACTGCAAGGCTCCTGAAGCCATATAAAGATTCAGGAGAGCTAAAAGCAGCTCCCGACTAAACAGAAGGTAATTAGGTATTTTTAGGTTTTTGTGTTTTCCTGTACAAGTAATCATTCCCCCTCATTCAAATAAAATGACAGATACACTTAGAAATGATTTTTAAACATCGAGTGGCCTGGTTTAGATAGCTAAGAGTTAAGGCTGATTAGACAAGGGAAATGTCCCACGTAACCCTGAGGAAATACTAGTAAGGATCTCTGGGATTTTCTGGGTAAGGAATGCCTTAACTTCCACAAGAAAGTCTGGAACAGACTACTATCTTCAAGATTAATGATAATGAGCAATCTGATCTGGTTGTGAAAATGCTCAAGGCTGAATACAGTTGTAGACTTTACACTAAAATCAAAGTGTTTGTTGTCTAAGTTGGTTGGGCTTTGTGCTAATAGTAAGTAGGATTGAAATAACAGATTTATTTGGTGGAACACAATTGTGATGCCAGCTACTTGGGAGGCTGAGGCAGGAGCATCTCAAGTTCCAAGGCCAGCCTGGGCAACAAGACCCCATCTCAAAAAGGGCTGGGGATATAGCTCAGTGAAAGCCCCTGGGTTTAATTTGTAGTACCTTATAAATACGTAAATAAATAAAGGAGAGGAGGAAAAACATTAAGGATGTACATACACAAGAATAGCATATAAAAGTACTACAAAATAGTTTCCTCTTGTCTGTGGTTTTTCTTCTCATGACTGCAGTTACCTACGGCCAACTGTGGTCCCAAAATATTAAATGGAAAATTTAAGAAAAAGCAATTCAAAAACTCTAAATTGATGCCACTATCCCAATGGGGATGTCAGCCATCCCTTTGTCCAACATTACCCTTACTGTATACACTACTCAGTGAGTGAGTTAGTAGCCATCTCAGTTACCAGACAGACTGCCACAATGCTTGTGTTCAAATAACTTATTTAATGGCCTCAAAGTGGAAGAACAGTGGTGCCAGCAATTCACACATGCCAAAGAGAAGCCATAAAGTGCTTCCTTTAAGCAAACGGGCAAAACTGCTCAACTTAAGAAAAGCAGATGACTGAGGTGACTAAGGTCATAATTTTGTTAAATTATGAACAAGGAAAAAGAAATCCATGCTTATTTTGTTGATGACTCCTTAAACTATAAATATTATAGCACAATGTGTGATTAATTACTTAGTTAAGATGGAAAAAGACACTGAATTGTGGGGCTTGGTACTACCTTTCATTTCAGCCATCTATTGAGGATTTTGGAACATATTCCTCATGGTTAAGGGTGGTAAATGGGGGATGGGGATACAATAAGCCCTATTATCTTTTGGGACAAGGACAATAAGATTAACAGATAAGATGCCTTTGGAAGTTTAGGAGAAAAATAAAACTTTCTTTTATTTATGACCTTCTATAATTTCTCCATTCTACCCAAAATTAAAATGACCAGCCATTTCAAACAGTATTTTAAGATTTGAGGAAAGATGTGTAGCTGCGCAGTAGAAAGCACAAACTTAACATGTCTGAGGCCCTGGGTTCAATCCCCACAGCACCCATCCCACCTGCCCCCCACAAAAGAAAAAGAACAAAAAGCAACAACAAACCACTACATTTCCTTCTACAAATTTTGTGAAGCTTTGAACTTACAAGGTCTTGTCGTTCTGTCATGCTCATTTTCTCTACTATTGACCAGAACCAACGTTTGAATTGCAATAGCTTCTCAGCATTTTCTCCTAAGAATGAAGAATATAAATTTAATATACTATATCAATACTATAAACTTCTTATAATAATGAAAATAGATACAAAATTAAAATGCTATTTAACATTTGAGGTGTCTAATTCCTTTTACAAACTAGGACCATATGCATAATGTAAAAAGCTCTGTAGTTGATTAGCCAATCCAGGCTCAAGAAGACCAAGAAAAATGAACCACCATGCTCAAAAGTGATCATCACATGACTTTAAAACCCATCTGTAAATCATGATTCTTCTCATGTCCTCAAGCCAATGCTTCTCAAATGAAAAGGATTATAAATGACATAGGATCTTCTGAAAAAGTAGATTCTCATTCACTTAGGGGGGGCGGGGCACACAGATTCTACATTTCTAAAAAGCTTGCAGATGATGCCTATGGTGCTGATCTGAGCCTTGGGCAATTTCTTTAGAAATTTTGTTTCTCTCCTAGATTTTTGGTTTATAAATGAGATAAATTCTTAATGTACTGAAAACTACACTAAAAAAGCACAAAAACAATTAGAGAATGGTTATGTATTGCCAGGCATGGAGGAAAAAAATGTACCCAAATTTAGCTTTTTATCATTTGGCCAAAGCTACTTGCAAAACAGAAAATTGAAAGGGAAAAAATTGGTATTTTTATGTATGTAATAATCTTGGGACTATAGGAATCAATCTTTCATAACAAACTTCTTGGAGCTTCAGTGTTTTGTTCTATGGTCGCAGTTAAAAGCTCACCTATGTAACAACAAATCCCACTATCAGGTATAAGTATAATGCACCCACCAATAAAAAACGGGGGGGAAAAATCTCACATTTATAAACAACACAACTCGGGATCAGTCTCAGAGACTTTCAAAAAATGAATTGCAGAACAAATCAAACAAACTTTTTTGAGTTGAAGACACATTAATCAGGAAGGGCCAATAGAATGATCACATGGATCAGTATATACAAATCCTCTGCTGACCACAAAGAATTTTTACTTGCATTCTTCTAAACCACATTTTCCTTAAAAACCTAAAACAGTTAATTAATAGAAGAATCCAAAAAAACCTAATGCTAAAGCCACCAAAATGTTATTTAATGCAATTACCATTAAAAATAATGGATAATTTGGTATTTCACAGACCCTGCAAATAGGTCTAAGAACCAGACACTGTATATAGTTTATTCCTTAAGTAAACATTTACAGAAATTCCTACCTGATTCATCATTGAAAGAGGTGAAACTAATCAGCATTTGCACGTTAACTTCACCACAGCCATTTACCAAAAGCCTAAAATCTTCTGCTGTTAAATCTTCTAATGAGTTTTTTGGAAGCACATCTAGTAGACCTTTCCTCATTGCCTAGAGAATTTTAAAAATTATCCTTTGGTTACAATAAGTACTTTATTGTCCACATAGCATGTATGAACTGTTAAAAAGCCCAGTCTTCTATAAGAATGTCATTCTCCATTTTAAACCAAGAAGAAAAAAGTTTTATATTTTGAATTTGTTCACAGATTCAAAAGAGAAAGGGGAGGAAAGACAAGTGAATAGGTCATAGGTTTAAAAATATGAAGTAGTATTTTTAGACACTAGTTAACTGAAATTATTATGATTAGTAGATTTTTTTTTTTTTTTTTGGTACTGGGGATTGAATCCAGGGGCACTCCACCACTGAGCCACATCCCCAGCCCTAATTTGTATTTTAATTAGAGACAGGGTCTCACTGAGTTGCTTAGGGCCCCACTAAGTTGCTGAGGCTGGCTTTGAACTTGTGATCCTCCTGCCTCAGCCTCCCAAGTGCTGGGATTACAGGTGTGTGCCACCGCGCCAGGCTGAAATTATTTTTTAAATTATTTTAATAACAAGTTAGTCATTAAGTAAGAAGAGCTTCACTTTATCAAAAGTGCTATCTCCTGTCAGCATCCTAGACGATAATGACAACATATTCAAACCAAAAATCTAGAGGGTAGTGAAGCCATGACTTAACCTGAACTCTAACAGTATGTTTCTAGAGATCAGAAATATGTGACACTATCAGTAATAAATTTATACATAATTTTTACCCTGGAAATGGAAAGAGTTACCACAGCCTGATAGTGCCTTTTAGAAGGGCCAGTCAGGCTTGGCTGATATCAAAGAACCTGCATTTTAGTGTTCCCTCTATTACTTCAGACAATGAATCCCTGCTGTAAGAGTTTGCATACAGATTATTTGTGCAAACAATGTGATTTTACACAAGCTTTCCCCTAGGCGGGCTTCCTGAAGCAGACAAATACATAACACATTGCTCCATTTCAGTGCTGAGGAAGAGCTGTGGTGTGACGACCCATGCAGAGTGCTTTGCAAGCCTGCACCTGCATTCCTCCAGATTCTTTCTTAATGGATCCTTTTCCCTAATCTTGGTGTGGGTCCTTCTGTTCATAAGTACAACTGCCTGAGTCCTATGAATCCTTCTTGCAGATCACCAAATGCGTGAGTGGTGCTAGAACCCTAACTATAAGAACTATATTTCAGCCCCACAAGCACCCTTTCCAAGCTTTGATGAGACAAAAATAGCCTCATATGACTTAACGCTTTCCATAAAACACTTACATGTAATGGCTGTTCTGCAACTACCAGCATTCTGTGTTCTGCATATTTCCGTACATACTCATACACATTCTGGGGAGTCACTGGTATGTTCACACCATTAGGAATGAGTTCAACCTGTGAAAAATTCAAAAATGAAGACAATTTTATCAAAGCAACATTCCTATGTTAACAATTTACAAAATCTTTATTTCCTAGAATTTTTAAATCTAAAGACTAAGTCTTTATCCAACAAATATTTAAGAGTTGCAAACATAAGGCCTAAGTAAGTCAAAAATCCCCTTTTATGTCTCAGCCTGTATCACTAACTCTAAAACCATCTCTGTGTGTTCATCTCCAGCTTTGCTCACTTCTCTTTCTCAGTTTGTGCCACGTATCTTTGTTTCTAAACTGCTTCTATATGAAGCACAACAGATTAACCCAGTTCTTTAGCCAGAATCAGAAAACTATATATGCCTTACCTGTCCTCCACCTTCTTCTTTACACAGGTCAATTGCAAATGCCAAATCCATTGCTGAGAAAACAGCATCAGCATCTGAACTTTGAGAAGCGAGGATTAGTTGCCGCAAACTTTCATACATTACGGGGTCAAAAAAGGCAAAATCATGCCAATTGACCTAAGAAGTAATCATAGGAAACTCAAATTATGAAAGAAACATCTTAATCCATTAGTAAATTATTGTCTGTGATAAAGAATCTTAACTAATTTGAAGATATACTGATAAAGAATTTCCCACTAAATATATGAAACCACTTTGAAGAGGTAAAATTTAGTATGTTTTTGGCTCTGACAATACATTTCATTTTCAAAGTATAAAAAGTGTTGGTACAGGGGAGGTCAATAGCATGATGAAGTTTAAAAAATTTGATTTGAAAAGCTACCACTAGTTGGGCACCATGGAACATGCCATAATCCCAGCTACTTAGGAGTCTGAGGCAGGAAGACTAGAAGTTCAAGACCTGCCTGGGCAACTTAGCAAGACCCTGTTCAAAACTTTAAGAAAGGGCTGGGAATGCAGCTTACTGGCAGAATGCTTGCCTAGGATGTACAAAGCCCTGGGTTCCACCCCCAGTACTATAAAGAAAAAAGAAAAGCCAGCACTATTTACTGAACACTGATTATGTGCAGCAGCTGGTTCTGAACTAAATATACACTGTTTGTTCTTGATAAGAAACATAAAATACAGATTATCAAACCCATTTGATAATCTGATGCTTGAAGAAATTCAGTAACTTGTACAAGGCCCAATTGCTGAGTTAAACTTATAAGCTGTTCACTACACATAATTAAAAATTCAACATATTAGCCTGCTGAGCTTTGAGTCTAGTTCTATGCATAATAACATTTTAGCTAGAACACTGTAAGAACTTAATGGGGCCCAGTTAAAAATGGGGGGATTATATATACACATACCCATGTGAATCTTACATATATTTTTTAAATTGGAATACTCTTTCAATACTACTATCATCTTCCACTGTACCTGCTACAGCTAATTGTAGGGGATAAAATTTTACTGGGTACTACTATTTGCTAGTCATGATGCTGTTTCTTTACCACTCTATAAATAAATATGCCAAAAGAGTCAGGGGATTTATCTGCAACTGATTCAGGGTCTGTCAGACCCAAAGCTACCTGCATACCCACTCTACTATGCCATCTCCTCCATATTTAAAGACTTTACCTATGTCATCATATATTTGAATGCTATTTATAATGTCAGTAAATGCTTTAGAATTTAATAGTAAACGAATGTTGTAAAGTATGCTAGCATTTTATAAGAACCTTTGTAATTGTTAAAGTAGTTATGTTCATCAAAATTACTTACTTTTCTACCAAGTAATACTTTAATTACATGTCTATTCAATGTGATGGGACATAGTTCATTCTGCAAGAGACACAGTCCAAGAATCCTAAAAAGAAAAACAGAAAAATATAAGATTAAAATTTAAAAATATATTTAGAATACATAACTGCACACAAGTACACTTATATACACAAGGGTTCACATAATTGAGAAATTCTCTACAGCTTTATTTCTATCCACAATGAAATAGAACATAAACCTAGTTTTAAAACTAAGTACTATATCCAGACCCAGTGGCACACACTTATAATTCTAGCTATTATGTAGGCAAGAGGATCTTTTGTTTGACTGAGGTCAGCCCCACTGGAGGAGTGGGGGCTGATACACATTAATATTTTAGAAAATCTCATTAAACTGTAGTTTTTAAAAGAACTCAAGAGGCTGGGGATGTAGCTCATCCCCAGTGGTAGAAAGCATATTTAGCATACACGAGGCCCTGGGTCCAATCCCCAACACCTTCCTCCCCACAAATTTAGTAAGATGAGAGCTATTTTACCTGCCAATGTTCCTGAAACAATTCAACCTTGCTTCTGTGTTTTTGCCAGGCCTTGGAGTATAAAATCCTCTTTTTCCAGGTTGGTAAAACAAAGGGGCATTGTCATCACCATCATCTGTATCATCTAAGTCCATATCTACTACACTTCGACTAGAGCCATGACGCTTTCGGTTTTCCTAATAACAGAATGCCACAGATTAAGCCCCAAGATTCATTTTTTGAAAATGAAATGTAGGACCCCCTGGCAATGGGCAAAGAGACACCTCACTGGTGGTGTTACTCTTATATCAGTTGGGGCAGAGTAGAACATAGTCCTTTGTTCATCCTAGCTTGATGCCTATGTTGGTAGCCAGAGCTATTTCAAGCCTAGGGCAAAGGAAGGACGGAAAGATGGAAGGGAGGGAGGAAGGAAGGAAGGAATGAATAAATGTAGGGGCTGGGGATATAATTCAGTTGGTAGAGTGCTTGCCTTGCAAGCACAAGGCCCTGGGTTCGATCCCCAGCACCACACACAAAAAAAAAAAAAAAAAAAAAAGGAAGAAGAAGAAGAAGAAGAAAAAAGGAAATGTATTGGTGCATGGCTGTAACACCAGCGCCTCAGAAGGCTGAGGCGGGAGGATCCCAAGTTCCAGGCCAGCTTCAGCAACTTAGTGAGGTCACATCTCAAAATATAAAAAAGGCTGGGGATGTGGTTAGTAGTTGAGCCCCCCCGAGGTTCAATCCCTGCCCCTCTCCCTGCAAAAAGAGGCTTGGAGATGTTGGGGATGTAGATCAATAGTAGAGAACTTGCCTAGCAAGTATGAGGCCTTGAGTCAATCCCAAGTACCACAAAAGAGAAAAAAAGAAAAAGAAATGTATGAACTGGTCTCTGAAATCTTCGAACGTCAAATCAAGAAGGCAGAACAACATTTATATTTAAACGTGTGTAACAATATTAAAGGTAAACAATTCATTTTTTCAGAACTGTGGTACACAAACCTTATGTATATTACCCAGCCCTAATATTAAGTCTTTAAAATCTGTTACTTAAATAAAAATTACTTAACGAAACTCAGGTTAGCTTCTTTGACCTGAAGATATTTTTACCTGAAGACATTTGCACTATATACAAAATTCTGGATTGAAAATTCTTTCAGCACTGTCTTTTGGCCTCTGAAGTTTCCAGTAAGAAATCCACTGTCATTTAAATCACTTTTTCCCTATATCTCAGACACCATTTTTTGGCTGCTTTAAAGAATATACCTTTGTTTTAATCATAGTAAATTATGATGTGTCTGGACATAGTTTTCTTTTTGTTTATACTGTTTGGAGTTCACTGACTTTCTCAAATCTGTAAACCTATGTCTTATACCAAAATTATTTTCAGCCATTATTTCTTCCAATATTTTTTCTAAAGCAATTTTTCTCCTCTTTCTCTGGGAGTACTCCAAAGACATGAATGTTAGATCTTTTGATATTGTTTCCAAAGCCCTGAAAATATTCTTTGTTTTAAATATTTTTTTCTCTGTTATTCAAAAGTGACAGTTTCCATCTATCTTCAAGACTACTGACACTGTTACATTCATTCTACTCTTGAATACCTTAACAACATAATTTGTTTCAGGTATTATACTTTTAATTATACATTTTATTTGGTTTTCTCTTTAAAACTTTTTATTTACTGCATCTTTTCTTTCATTATCTTACACAACGTGAGATAAAGTTTTTGATAATTCCAACAAGTGGATCACCTCACAAATGCCATCTATCAGTTCCTTTCATGGGAAAAGTGGTCACTCTTTCCTGGTTACTTATATGCTGAGTAATTAATCTTAGAGTCTTTAAATATTTATAGGTTAGACGTTTCAAATATCAAATTGTGAAAATGGGTTGTATTAAAATGATACGGAAGACTGGCTGGTTGGTGAGGGGGGTGTAGTTAAGTAGTACCAAGATTTCAATGGCAAGTTTTCAGTCTTTACTAAGGTGTTTGGGCATATCCTGCATATGCACCACTTGGAATAGTTTGAGAGCTTGGCAGTGGTCTGTTTTCAGGTAAAATGAAGTAACAGGATCAGCTTTACCATACATATACACATAAACAGATGGATTGATTGATAATAGTGGGTTTGCTCCCCCTGGTTGGCACTGTAAGTTCTCCAGTAGTTTAAGAATAAAATATATACAATGAAATACATCATGTCCTAATAAGCCTCCCTTACTGTGATACCCCATGTATCTCCGCACCTTTGGGGCCTTAAGGAATGAGTACTGAGATTCTGTTCTGCCTCTCTCCTTCTCTGCTCTTTAGTTCATTATATCTCATACATATATAACCACCATATAACTTCTCTATTGAAATCATGTATTTTACTTATGAGGTTCCTTCCTACATCCTACTTTTCTCCCAATTTGAATTTCCTTATAACAAATTCAAAGCATCTATTAGCATATGAAGAATATATCTCTTACCTGGACCTTTTCTGAGGAATCTAATAATCCAAGATCCAGAATACTATCGGCTCCATTTTCCCTAAAAACAAACAAAAACCTTTCACATTCCAGACAATTGAAACATTTAAATTTAGTAGGGAGAACCCATAATAAATTTCCAAGAATTCATCAATGAATTTCAGTTTTGAAGTTAACAAATATCCAGGACACTTACTTGTCCTAATGCAGTTCTGAGGAACAAGACATCAATAACGTGTATTTTAAAAACCCACTTGATGCTACATGTATGAATCAAGATAAGGGGCTAATGAAAGTAGCTGGAACTCAAGCTCAGAGCAAGCATTGTAGAAATGCAGAAGAATATTAAGGAAGCAATCATAAATAAGGACTCAAGTTCCATAGCATATTTAATAATTCTAGAATACTACTAATAAATTCATTGTTTGCTCCATAAAGCCTAGTGAAAGCAGTCGATATTGTTAGATTCACTTAATAAAAAATACTAATTTAGCAACGTTTATGTGTATAAATTTATATGTACACACACATATATACATATAAATTTTTTAAACCAAAAATGAACATTCTTCTGAACTTTTTCTGGAGTAATTAAGCTGTAACAGTGTGTTGATAGGTCTGGAGACAAAGCAAAGGAATAAAGAAACAATACATAAAAGTCCAAAGATGAAAAGGAGTAGTAACAACAAATAAACAGATTCTACCAACAGTCTTTGGCCTGGACTATTCAAAAGCTTTGGAAGTGGCTGTTTCAGTTCAGTGCTCAGCCTAATTACTTATACACCTATGAAACTGTATCTAATCTCATTCCTCTTTCAAAACCATGATTAGAAAGAAATACCAGAAAATTTTATTAAGAGCTGGGGCTTGTAGTTCAATGGTAGATTGTTTGCCTACTAGGCATGAGACCGGGGGTTCAACCCCCAGCAGCATAAAAATTTTCATATAACATAATCAAGTCTTCAAAATAGGGCTGGGGATGTGGCTCAGTGGTTGAGTGCCCCATAATTCAATCCCTGGTATCTATCAATCAATCAATCAATAATCAACTCTTCAAAGCTTCAAACTATTAGAGTAGGCCCTGGATAGAAGCCACAGAATAAATATGGTACATCTTCCTAATATCATTTTTGTCATCTTGGGAAAAGAGGGATTGAAAATTTCATAGTTAAATATTTTTAGATTTCATATTAAAGCAAACAAACATAAAATACAAAGCAAAACCTGCATGAATTTCTAAGATGAATCAGGGGACTAAAATAAATTTCATACTTATGGCAAGAAGGTGCTATACTCCAAGTTTCTTTGAGTATAATATGACCTCTTGCCACAAGGCGTACTCTGGTGGAGAATATGAGATGTACTTCTTGGAAGCAATTCCTAAACATCAAGTATATAGAAAACCTTTCAGAACCAAAGTAACTAAGAAAATACTACCATTCTAAAACATGAAAAATTTAGCCCTTGTGGATTCTAAGCCACCACTTTATAAAAATTATTAAAGTATTATATTTTATGATATGACGTTTACGATATGGTGGCATATACATACTGAAAATAAAACAGTTGATGTTTAAACTGAAATGCCTTCCCAATTGTACACATTACCGTCCATGTGCAATAATGAGTTCCATGGCCTCATCTACTCTTGCTCTCAGAGAATCTTCACTTGCTAGAAGGAGAAGCAGCTGAGCTGGGGATAATTCCAACAGCATGCCAGTAATTTTACTTGCAAATGCCTACAAATGATAAACAAATGTTACTTGCCTACTCTCTAAAACTGCTTGTCAAAATCTACAATCAAGGAGGGAAAAAAATCCAGTACAAAAAAAATTCCGTGTGTGTGTGTTTTAAACAAGAGAAAAGAGGAGAGAAATGCAAGAAACTTGAATAAACACAAAAATCTCTTCTGACCTAGTAAGATCTTTTATGAAACTGGAAGTTTAATTAGACATAATTTGGGGAATGGATAGTGCAGGCACTAGCACAGTCTTATTTGGGCTTGTTTTAGTATTTGTATGACAAATCTTTAGGTTTTTAAATTTCATGAATACATACACTCAATTTCCATTATTTTTTTCTTCATCAGAGAGCCAAAAACATCTTTTTCATGGAGGGTAGGAAAAAAGAGAAAAGGAGAAAAGTACTGTGGGAAGGAAAGGATGCTTATGTTAAAAGCTAAGGACTTACTGCAAGAAATATAAATGGCTTTCTGTTTTATTATTCTTTTGCTATACAATATGTTCATATGCTATACAATATGTTCATAAGTATGCATGAAGTAAAAAAAACAACTAGTTTATAAGTTGCATATTATATGAAAGAAATCTGACAGAACATCGAAAATAAAATCTTGTAATATTTATCAGCAGTTAAACTATTACAATGTGTTTCAGCTACAGTTTGCTAACAGATAAAGCCTGCTTCCAAAAGTAACAATTTGTACAAATAAGAATACAAATAAATAAAATATACAGCTAATTCTTCGTTTTTTAAATTTTATTTTTTCGATCCTGGGGATTGAACCCAGGGGTGCTTAACCACTGAGCCATAGCCTCAACTCTTTATATTTATTTATTTATTTGAGACAGGGTCTTGCTAAGTTGCTGAGGGCCTTGCTGAGTAGCTTAGGCTGTTGAACTTGTGATGGTCTTGTCTCAGCCTCCCAAATTCCTGGGATTAGAGGCGTATGCCTGACCTCAGCTAATTCTTAAACTCAAAAAACTTGCTAGGTAGAATGGAGATAGGGTTCCAACCTTCAATGGGTGGGGAAAACAAATTCAGGTTATATACAGTTAGCCTCCAGCAAATATTGTTTCATTTTTTTCCTAAACTTACATATTGTACAGCTAGTCTTCTACCATGTGATGGTCAGCAGTTTACAACTTCTTTTAAATAGCAATTTCAATTCAAAAGCAAAAAAAGCCACACTAGTTAGGAGTCAGTTAAGTGCACATTACATACTGGTTGCATTGCTTGCACACGGGGATAAAGCCTCTCCCCAAGTGCCTGCCGATGAGCTGGCAAAGGATCAGGATCATCACTAGGATTTCCTTCGGAGGCGGGTCTGAAGGGCCTTGTGTCAATGGAAAGCTGTCTTCGAAAATCTCTGTAAGAGGAAGAAAGCTTGAAACTATCAGCAGAACGAGGAAAAAGAACAAAGCATACTGGTTGTTCCAGTTGTGGTACCAAGGTGGAATGATGCCTATACATGAAGGTTGGAAAATAAAAATTATCTACATTTTGTCACTTGAAAATCTATAAATTTGCAATGTGTAATCTGATTCTAAGGGGGTAGAATCTGCAAAGACCTGAAATCAAGAAATCATCCATAATCATAATTCCTAGAAATTTTGTGCCAAGGTAAAATGCAACCCATCTAACGAGAAAAATCAAAGGATTTAAGTAGCATAATTTGCCACAATTAAGATTTTAAGAGAGCTAAAGAAAGAATGATATTAAAGGTAGTAAAAATGTCAAACGATTTGAAACTCATGTGGATAAATTAATTTCAATTGCCTCTGGGTTTGTAAAGCAGAACTTTTTCTTAGCAATAGATGGTTAGATGATTTTTAGTTACTATGCTTCTGTCCAAATATTAAAGCTCATTTGTTAAAAACAAACAAACAAAAAGGGTCCTAATTAAGACTCTTTCCTTTATAAGGCAACATTCCATTCATCCAAAATGCTCGTGTGCAAAATAAGATACAAAATCTTCATACCTATCCCGGTCTCTCCGAGAACCTGCTCGCAAGCCACTACTCCTTCTCATTTCCCGTTCCCTCTCCCTTTCCCGGTCTCTCTCTCCTCTGTTCCTTAATCTCTGCATTAAACCTAGGAGAAAAGGTGAATACAGCTTACTTAGACAAATGCAAATGTGACTACATTAAATTTCAATCAATGCAAAGAAATAAGTCAAACACAAGAAGACATGACAGCTCAATACCATCTTCCTTTTAATTATCTGTGTTGCTAGTGCCTTTCTCCCACTCTCCCTTTGGTTTTGAGGGTTGTAGGTGATTGTACAGAATACACCTGGTACATCAAAGAAGTTCATTTCAGTATTTGTGAAATGTATTCTTCCCCTGGTCATGTCAAAGCTGTGAAATAACATATAGCAACTACAATTTGTTAATTTCACTATAAATAATCCTGAGATTTCTTACATCATTAGTAATTTATATATTTTCTCTATTCTTAATTTTTGGCACTAAAGCATTATAGGCCACCAGAACATTAGCTATTATTATTTTAAAATTTGTAACCCCAAGCTAGAGTATGGTTTCCTAAGAGTACAAAAAAAGCATTTCTAAAATGTTATGATGTCCAGGTATCCATGTTCAAATCTGTTATACTATTTTTATGATAAGACTATATAGAAAGTCAAATGGTAAAGATGATGATGAAAAGCTCCCCCATTTTTTTTCATTCTCTGTCCTTTCAACAGCTCATTCAGTCTCCATGGTGGTGGTTTATAGAGCCCTAGTGATAAACACATAAAACCCAGGTACAATTCAGAATTTTATTTGTAATATTTATAGTCTCCCTCTTATTTTATCAGTCCATTACAAGGCTGACAATGTTCTGCTACACTTGATTCGAATAAGCAGTTATCAATTCCTAAAGCTTTTGAAATTTGCTAACTGTAATCTTAAAAATTAGGTTAAGAGAGGAAAGAAGGAAGGAAGGGAGGGAGGGAGGGACCTTTCTAAATTAAAAATGCTTGTGATGTCAGTTTACATTTGGTTGCAAGCTCCTTAATTCACTGGGGACTAGAAACAAGTTTGTAAATCATACTTTGAACTGCCTAAGAAACTGCATTTTCTTTTCAAATATCTATATCAGTTAATACAAGGGTAAAGGGAATACAAAGTGCAGTATGCTTGCTGAATTTTTACATCACCATATTTTTCACACCCACTCTGAACTCCCCAAACCAGTAACAAGTGGTGAGAAACCAGTACAAACATAAACATCTAGCAAACGTGGCAGTAAATAAGCAAACTGTTGTCAGTTCAAGTAGTTTAAACAAGATTAAGCTTTAACCTAGACTGAAATTATATGAAATTGTAAATGTGCATTAAAATTCACTAAAGACATATAAACATATGCTTATTATATAATATCACTATTTTGATGAATAAGGAAATAATTTTTATGATACTTGTTATGATGCTTGTCTGTACTTACTTGTGTGGGTACCTTTGTTGGCATTTTGGATACAATCTAGATTTGGCAATTTTTCATTTGACAAAAATGCTTGTGCAATGGCTGTATAAAAACTTCGTGCTACACCACTGCCCTCTCCTGGCTCATCCTTAAATGTGACTTTTACTCTGTGGACTGCCATTGGAGTAGTTGCACATCTTCGGCCAAAATGATTGTTAAGCTGCCTCATAGTCTGCTGAATGAGGAGATCTCGATCCCGATCAACCTATTAAAACATGCCAAAAAGTAATAAATTCATCACTGGAAATCACTTTGAAATTTTCTATGTAAAATCTGAAAACTGAATTTTACCTTTTCCTTGCTAGTTTAAAAACTACGAGTACTGGGTTCTGAGAAGCTTTCTAAAGCAAAAAAGAATGTCCTGCACTAAATCAGGACAACAGAATTTAATTTAGTTTGAACATTTTGTTTCAAAGATCTATTTAAAAAATCTACTGGAAAACAATTTGCTCTGTTTTGGGATACACCAGGATAAATTCCAAGTGGATAAAAAAAATGTTAAAAAAAAGAATTCCTTGGTAACAGAAAACAAGAAAAATGGAGTAAAATGACAAATGGAAAAAATATGCACACCTTCAATCAAAAAGATACATATTCATTACTAACTGTATATCATCTGAAGATACATGAAGAATTATGAAGCATTAAGAAAAAACTTTGTAGAATAGGCAAAATATATTGCATTCACACACACAAACAATAACTGATCCTGAATATGTAAGGTTTTTTTGGGGGAGGGCAGATATTAAGGATTGGATCAAGGGGTGCTTTACTACTGAGCTACACCCCCAGTTTTTTTCATATTTTGAGAGAGGGTCTTGCTAAGTTACTCAGCTAAACTGAACTTGTAGTTTTCCTCCCTCAGCCTCCTGCGTCACTGGGATTACAGGCATGTACAACCATGCCATGCCCAGTCCCAAATAAGAGAAATCCAAATTGAAACTGCTAAAATGTCATTTCTTACCTAATCAGATAAGCCAAAATCTAAAACAACAAACTGTCTGCAAGACTATGGTGAGTCAGTCATTCTCATACTGACAGTAAGATGTGTATCTATTTAACCACTATGCAGAAGTACTTGCCAATGTCAGGGAAAATTATATATACACATGTCCTTGGACCCAGCAGTTCTGTCTCAGACTCTGCCTCACAGACATAGCAAAATAGAGAAACATACACAAGGTGTGTTGATTACTGACTGCACTACTATCTGGGATAGCAAAAAATTGGAAAACAAACCCAAATGTCTAGTCATAGGGGATTTGCTTAGAATCACTGGTAACAACCACAAAATATCGAACATTAAGCACTTGTAAAAGGTAAAAACATCTCTTTGTATAAAGCTATGGCTTACCTCTGGGTATACTATCAGCTGGGGGGAAAATAATAAAAGGTGGGGGAAAATGAGTAATGAACACACACATGCTTACATTTTTTTTTAAATGGGAATAGTTTTTAAAATGGTGAACAAGGACTCTGCCTCACAAACATAGCAAGGTTGGAACAATGATGGAAACAAGGATGGAAACTAGACATCTCTGAATATACCTTCTTGTAAAGTTGACTGCAACATTATATATATTTTACATAACTAATGCATATAATGTAATATAATTATATTAAACTGTTTAATTTTTTTTTAACCTAAAGAGAAGGCAATTCCTAAAAACTGAAAGCAAAATGAAACAAAAGGACCTAACTGTACAAAGCTGATACCAAAACCACACAAAGAGGAATTATTTCATGTGAGTAAAACCAATTTGTCAGGCAGGTACATGCCTAAAATTCCAGCAGCTCAAGAGACTGAGGCTGGAGGATTGCGAATTCAGAGCCCGCCTCAGCAAAAGCAAGGTGCTAATAGGCAACTCAGTGAGACCCTGTCTCGAAATAAAATACAAAATAGGGCTGTAGGTGTGGCTCAGTGGCCAAGTGCCTCAGAGTTCAATCCCCAGAAGCCCCAACCCCAATTTCTCTATCTCTGTGTATGATTTAAGGACAAAACAACTACAAATTAAACTATTTTCAATAACTATTTTGTTGGTGTTAGTGTAGATGTTGTAATTCTAAGACTGCTGTTATATACACTGTGGGAGAAAAAGGAAGTGAGTAATTTTATCCATATTGTTGAGTGTTGGATATTCCGTTTGGACCAAAAGAGACACAGACTTAAGATCTAAGAGATGAAAATACCAAGCAAAACAACCTTGTGGTTCTAAATCTTGAATCTGAACTGGAAGTATCAGCATAAATTCATGGTGTGATTTTTCTTTTTTGGCCTGAGGTTGGAGCTCCGGGTGTGCTTCCTTATACAAAAATAAAGGCCTTAAAACAATGACCAACCCAGTAGCAATATGCAACCCAACCATCCAAATGCAATCTCAAAATACAATTTCCTACTTTTTTAGTAGGATTCAGGGGCTTCTTGAACAAATGGATGATTTAAGGTTTGTGACAGAAATGCACATGAAACATACAAGAAAAAAAAAAAGGCTATAAGGATAATGTTAAAAAGGACTCAAAATTAGTCAAAGAAGAGACAACTGGAACATCAATAAGAATAATCTCACTGGAATGAAACACATCAAAAACTTTTAAATCCACATGTGCATTTAAAAAAAACCCTGAACACTCTTTAGTCATTTTTAGGATTCTAAATTTGGTGATTATCATTTCTTTAATTTTATTCTGTTTCTTTAAAGTTTTAATTGTAAGTACATATTCCTAAGCAAGATCTATTTGTTGTTCTAGATATTTTGAAAATCATATAAATGGAATTTTATAAGTATAGTATAATAAAATCTAAATACCTTTACCTCTAGTGATAAATCTCTTGACTGCTGGTTTCTCAGTTTTTCCATTTCTCTACGGAATTTTGATTCTTTTACCTCAAAACCACCCAATTCAGTTAGGATCTTAAAAAAAAAAAAAAAAAAAAGCAGGATGGGGGGGATGACAGAATTATTTTCTGAAATATATTCTGATCAGGCAGAAAAGAATTTCAAATGCACAGAATACATACTGATCCAGGTTCTGCTCCAACATCTTCCATGAATACTCTGCCAAATAGTTCTAAAGAAAGACGCCAACGTCCTAGCAGCATATCATGGGAAATCACCATTCCCATGAAGCTACACTGTGGCCTGTAAGAAATTTAAGGGGAGAAATTTAAGGAAATAAGGTAACCAATACCCAAAATACTGGTCAAAATTTCTGGTCAATATTAGTAATTTAATTGGTCTTTTCTATTCTGAGGTCTTAAGTATTTCAATTTATGTTCTCTCTAATAACATTTCCACAACTGCTTGTTCTTTATGTCCTCTATGTATAGGAAAAAAACATGGTCCCCAGGGTGCCTCCTATCTTCAACTTTCATTTTCCTCCTCAACTTAGAGTCCAATGTCCATCCTCCATTTGGGTGATTCAGAGATCTCCCTCTAGATCAAACTTTCACAATAAACCAGAACTCTCCTTATTTGTTAAGCATATCCACATCTATGATGCTCAAATCAAACTCAACATGACTACAACTCAATATGAACTCAAGGCTATGATATTTCTCCTGAGTTTTTCCATTATTACCATCTGTTTCCCCTCTTGCACACACTGGAAGCAAGTTGTTCCTCCTGTTCCTCCAGAGTAATAAAAGTTCATCTTGAGTTTCTCTTCCTTTAGAAGATTTCCTTTCCATCCCCAAAGCTAGTACTCCCCCTTGTCCTCATTAATTGGAACTAATAACAGCTTTCTAACTGGTCTTCCTTCGAATCTGTTTCTGTACATTCTAACCCTCTCAGTTCAAGCCATATTGCCTCTAGGAAGACTGTGCCACTTCAGTCTGCACTGTCCCTTACCTTTATTTATTTATACGTAATGTATTTTGTTTCATTAGCCAGCTCATTAACTCCTTCTAAAAATGTATCTGATACCTTTGGTTACCTCTGTAACCAAAAACAGAGCATAAAGCCAAGTTTCAACAAAGCATTTGTGGGTTTCCCGTACTAACCTACAGTATATACTAACAAATTTTTATTGAGTAAACAAAATCTTCCTCATGTTAGAGTATCACCATCTGTGAATCATGCAAAGTAGCCCAAGAATATTGTATTCTTTCTAGTTATTAATATGTCCCCCTTAGCTGAGCTGCTGGTAACAAGTCTGTAACTGGATATATATTTTATGTCTAATTACTAAACATTAAAAACAAGGTACCAGAAGTTCTTCAATAAAGTAAAAACAATGCCAATCAATGACAAAAGTCACAACCCCCCAAATCCAGAAAACACAATTTTAATATGTAAATATTTGATAAACTGGGAAACCACAGGAAAAAATTTATGTACAAAATTAAATATATGAAATAAAACATTTCTAATCAAAAATTCTTAAAAGAATTTTAATAGCTTGAAAGTAATGCAACAATTGGAAAACTTTCACCTATCAAGTACCTGAAGGATGTAAGAGGTGGTCCTTCACTTTCAGTAAGTCCGATTTCAGCTAGTAAACTACTTTTCAATTGTGCAGCAAGATCATGAGCAGATGGCCCTGGTTTTGAACTCTCAGCTTCTTCTGCCAAAACGTTCTGTTCTTCCCCTTCTTTTTTTTGCCGATTTTGCATGTTCATTACATTTTTCAGATTGGCAGCATAAGACATTTTAGTTGGGAGAACCTGTGAATTTTTACATTTCAAAGTTATACATAAGGAAAACTAATTAGATTTTGTTTTTAACTTAACGAGGCTCTATAGAAATCACATGAAAGTTAATTTTCTCTTTCTGGAGGTTCACCCATAAAGATACAGCCTATTCTTCTTGTCTGTGTGATTCACCTGGATGACCATCAATTCCAATATCCAGTAGCCCCAGATCACTTCTGAAGGAATCTTTTAAATCTCTTGCACATTGTTAATATTTTTAGTATTGCACTCTCCTTTACCAACTTGGATAATTTTAAAATGCTATTTAACTATACATTTCTTCTACATGTTACTACTTGTTCAGGACAAATAGTGTTGTTTTAAGCTCTAATCAGACTTGTATGTATAAACTAGATCTGCCACTTAAATTTAAGTCATGTGACAACAGACATTCTCACATGAAATCTATAATCTCTTCACGCCTCAATTTCTTACCCATAAAATCAGGATAACAATACTCCTACTCAACATGGTTATAAATACTGAGATAGTGTCCAAGACCCACAATTGCTTAATAAATGTTAGATATCATTAATGTGACCTTATTTATCTACATACTTTGTGTGTACTGAAGACTGCACCCAGGGACACTTAACCATTGAGCTACATCTTCAGCCCTGTTTTGAGACAGGGTCTTGCTAAATTGCTGAGGCTTGCCTCGAACTCATGATCCTTCTATCCTCAGCCTCCCAAGTCACTTGGACAATAGGCTTGTGCCACCATGCCTGGCTTATCTATATTCTTGATTCAAATTAATTTAGTAAGCTAAAGAAATGTTTAGACCCAAAATATATGTGCTCATATATATAAAATAAGTATTTATATATAGGTGAATATTAAAATTTGCAGTAGCATACAACGATCAATTCTGTGAAAGAAAGCACATAGTAAAGCTCCCTATTTATGGATGAAGAGACCTAAGAGAGCAAGTTAATGACAGTGGTGGAATTCCTTCTATTATGTCATAAGGCAGGAATTTCTGACACCTCTTTAAGGAAAATAAAATATTCTGAATTAATGCATTTCTAAAAATCTAGACCCTAGAACAAGTTCTTGTTAACAAATATCGTATTACACAGACTTTAATATCTTACCTCAAGGCAATTTCTGTCCATTGTAACCTCCATTAAACATTTCCCACTACTGGCAGATGAAGAATAAAGACCCTGACTTGGACGGCCAAAAAGATCCTCTTTTCTAGCATTTGGCTGAAATTTTAATAGAAATATCCTAGTTACATTTAACACTTAAAACAATGGCAGTTAGAAAGAAACGTAAGAATAGTTAAGTTCACCTGCAACAGATGTGGCTGATCAGCCAAGGGGATGGCTTCAGCCAGAGGCACTTCAAATGGATTTGGGGGTATACACCCAAGGAAAGTCATTGAGTCTGAACGTCGGAAAAATGGATGGTTTTGGCCAGTCTCTGCAGGAAGAGAGTCATCATCCTTATCATTCAGAGTAGTACCTAAATATAAAAATAAAATGTTTTATTTAATAAAAATAATTATTAGGGAAGAGTAAAAGACCATTAATCTGTTGGATCCAAAATTCCTGATCTTATAAAATTATAATGAACTCAAAAACAAGTTAATAGTCTATAATTTTAATATTTTAAAGTTATAACTCAAAATATAATAGTTTGATATGGTTACAATGGTAAATTTTATGTATTTTATAAAAATCTTTAAATGCAAAATAAAAAATTTAACAGTAACAAACACTGTTCCATTCTGTACTGGATAGTGGTTTCTCATCTTTCTCTTTACCTATATAGAACTAGATTCCTAAGCATTATCAGAACCCAACTCACTGATGACTCCAAATAGAAGAGATAGCCAGGAACTGAAATTTGCTTACAATAGTAAGATAAACTGGGAGATATGTGGGCAACTCATGTATCCCAACAATAAGTCGGCACACTGGTACCAACTCTCCTTAATGAAAGAAAACTTGGGCAATTCTTCATGTGTTATGAAAACAGCAGTTAGTTGTGGTTAGATTCTCAAAAGACAGTAGTCAGGTCAGCTATCTTTCTTTAGGCTAAATATGAGTACTAGTTGAGAATAAGAAACTTCTAACTGAAATCATAATAAAAAACTGTAAGTTGGCTACAGAAGATCCCCAAGTACTGTGGTATTAAAACTTTTGAAAAAAAAGTTCTTTAGTTTATATTAACTGCTAAAAGTCTTATAGTCAGAAGTTATTCTCATTTTCTTGACTAAATCTAGTAAAGTTAATACAAAACTGATAAATGTAAAAAAGATATAGTAGGAAAAATATCCAATATTGAAAAGTCTGTATCAGGCCTTTAATCCTTAATTATGAAATGTATAAATGCAAGGATGTATAAAGAAAAATGGACAGAAGAGATAAGAAATGGGACATAGAGAAGAAAAGAGAAATTCCCACCCAGACAGAAAATAATGAAGTTAAAAAGCTTGAAGGGGAAATACTGAGGCAGCCATTTCTTGAAGTAGATTAGCAGATTTTCTGTGCACTAACTTTGATTGGTGTCATCATCATTTTCATGTTCTGAATCTTCATTATCAATACCCAGTTCCAAAAGTTCTCGTGTCCTTTAAAAAGACAAGTGAATCATTTTAAATGAAATGATTTGTGTAATCTGAACAGGAACAAAGGCAAGGGGAATCAAAAACAATAAAAACACTGAAGAGGTCAGTTTGGTATCTGATTTCTAACACTATGATATAGTTTGGTACACCATTTTCCTCAGCCTAATGTATTACAATAACAAAAACAGAAGCAAAAATCAGCCAAGAAATACTGAGTACCTACACACCCTCTTAATAGAAAACATAAGTACTTAGGCTGAACTATTTTAAGTATGAGGCTTGAATGCATTCTGAGGTTTCCCATTTTAAGTGAGGACCTACAACAGAAAAAAGTTAGACTTTCCCACATGAAATGTTCCTATACTTTTTCTTTTGCATTGCTGGTCTCTTTTACTCTGAAATCTGACAATTAACCTGCAAGGACCACACCAAGCAAGTATTTCTTTAACCACCCTCATAATAAATAGAATATACCTTTTACGTTCCAGTTGAGGAGTATCCAATGTTGTCTGCTGGTTCATTGCTTTAATCCAATAAATAAGGGCTTGAAAAACATAGGCCACATGCTTCAGTGAGCAAACATCCAAAACCGGAAGAACATCAGAATGCTCATCATTATGAGACCGCATTAAAGAGAGAGCATAATTTAGGAAGTCTCCTCGAGCAGACATCATTCCTTGTCGGGCGCTAAGCAACGTGGCACGTCTATAGGGGAAAAAAACAACAAAAAAACAAGTTTACAAATAAACACAAATGTGAAATCTGCCACTATCTTAAGTACGCAAAACTACAAATTGAGAACATTCATACTCATTAAGCCTATGTTTTTTTTAGAAATATAATCACTGTGTACAATTTATAGTCTTATACTTATTGTATAGGAAGGGAATTCTAATATTCCTTCAGAATGGCAGAAGAAACTTCTCTAAAAACAGGGATTCTCAAACTTCAAGGTCCCCCCAAATCACCTGGAAGTATTAAATAGATAAGCTGGCCCTACCTCCATTTTTAGAAGGTCTGGAGTAAGGCCCCAATATTTGCATTTCTAACAAGTTCCCAGATTAAGGAGAAACTGCTGTTGTAAGGACCACACTCTGGGACCAAATGCCTTGAAATAATACCAAAAGCATAAGCAACAAAAGAAAACACAAACTGGACTTCACCAAATTAAGAACTTCTTCATTTCAAAATACCATCAAGTACATAAAAAAACAATGCAGAGAATGGGACAAAAATTTTTTGCAAAATCATATATTTGATAAGGAACTTGTATCCAAATATATAAAGAACTTAAAAAAAAAAAAGATGAACCAATTTAAAAAACTTTGGAAGGAGGGCGTAGTGGTGCATGTCTGTAATCCCAGCAACTTGGGAGCCTCAAACAGGAGGATCATAAATTCAAAGCCAGCCTCAGCAACTTAGTGAGACCCTGTCTCAATAAAACATAAAAAGGGCTGGGGATGTTGTTCCCTGTGTTCAATCTGCTATACCGAAACAAAACACAAAAAAACAAAACAAAACTAGTGAAAGATCTAAACAGACAGTTCTCCAAACGGCCAATTAGCACATGAAAAGATGATTAACATCATTAGCCATTGTTAAGAAATGCAAAACCAATTCAGTAAGATACTTTGTCACATCCACTAGGATAGCTATATTAATAATTTTTTAAAAGTAACAAGGGTTGGTTAAGATGTAGAGAAATACACTTGAGAGAACTGAAAATACATGTCCATACAAAAACCTATACACAAATGGTTATAGCAGCAATATTATGCTCAATGACAAAAAGTCTGAAATAATTCAAAATACCCATCAACTGATGAATAAACGTGATATCAATGAAATATTAGAAAGTAATATCACATTATGTTTATCTATTCATTGTTTATTTTATTACTTATGCTTTTGGTATTGAGGAAATAATATTTCCTAATATCTCATTGATATCAAATTATGTTCATCTATTCATCTGTTTCCCTAGTTATGCTACATATTATATGATTTCATTAACATGAGATGTCCGGAATCTATAGACATGGGAAACAGGGTGGGAGGTAAGGGGACATGGAGAATGACCACTTAAAGCAATGAGATTTCTTGCAGAAGAAAATATTTTAAAACTGATTGTGACGACAGTCACACAGCTCTGAAAAACCAATGAACTGTGTACTTTGAATGAGTAAATTACACAGCATGTGATTTATATTGAAATAAAGCTGTGTGTGTGTGTGTGAGAGAGAGAGAGAGAGAGAGAAAGAGAGAGAGAGAGAGAGAGAACATACAACCCTGGCACCAAACAAGACCCATGAAGAATTCTGTGTTCTTTGGGTAGTGACTAAAGCCTAATGAAGACAAACCTTTTGATCTTTGTGGAACAGGCCTACTAGGACAGGAAAGCTGCTGCCTCCCAAATCTTTATCAAGTCCAAATACCTCTACCAAGCATTCAATTTTGTGTCCTAGGCATATGTCCATTCCACTCTAGATTTTTCTGTAATTTTCCTGTTGTCCGGGATCAAAATCTAAATATAAATTCTGCCTCCACTTGCTCTTCCCTTAACAAGGCCCTAAATTCTGTATGCATTATTCCAATGCTTCTCTCCCCTCCTTTTTGACCTTCACTGCCATACTTTGGTAATTATTATTAACTCTCTTGCAGATTCCAATAGGTTTGTTTTCTGAACAATCTCCTAGACTCCAGTTTTCCCTCACTTTGTGATCCACCCAAAGCAACAGATTGTTTAGCCTAGGTAAAACAAGAACCAAACCCTAGACTTTGATTTTAGGCACAGTTACAATTGAATACAATGAACCTAACAAATACATATAAAGATATGTAATAATGATTAAACAGGCTGGGAATGATAGGAAAAAATGTGAGTTAAGAAACTAAAGAGCAGCCTTGATAATTACACACACTTTCCCCATCCTAAGTTAAAAGGTCATTCACATTCAAGAAAAGTCTCTCCATGAATATATGCCTTGTAGAGGGGAGGCCTAGGTACAGGAGGGGAAGGCTATGAACCAGTAACTTCAAAATGAAGCCTTTAGTACCAGACCCTAAGAAAAATGGGCTTTTAAAAAATAGCTTAGATTTTAACTAGCTCATTTTGCTTTAACTGCACAACATTTTTTTAAAAAGTAATGTATTTACCTTCTCCTTCACAGTAAGGTCAAATGTAATAGCATTCAAAAGCTCAAACTTTCTAGGATATAAGGACTGTCAACATACAAGTACGTATGAAGATTTTCATACCGTCTGCCTTCAAGGGTTCTTAAACTAGCCTCTTCTCGCGCAGTCATCCTCTCCCTTCGCGCTGAATTCTGAGAAGCGTGAAGAGGATGATTTGGATGTCCCGGATCACCAGCAGATGCTAATGCAGAACCATAACGTAATTGAGCTTCAGTAGAATCCATAATACTGACCATCCAGTTCCAAGTGGGAATAAGCTTTTCTTCTACATAGTTCTATGAAGACCAAACTAAAATAGTTAAAACTATCCAAATAGAGCTAAATTTGATGTAGTAGTAGTATATTAACATTTAAACATTTGTGATATTAATTCCCATTATACTGGAATTCTCATAATTGACAGCCAAAAAAAATTTGAGCAACTTTTCAATAGTTTCATACCTGTAAGTTTACTGCATCTTGGTAAGTCAATTTCACAGCTGCTGGAATCTGAGAGTACACTAGGTGATTATACTTAGGAATAAGGCCCATCAAGTCCGAGATTTGTCGGATGACAATGCTGTAAGCCCTGGCTAAACTGCTTGCAGATGTTAAGTAGCTGCTGGCATTGCTAGCTTCCAAAGCAGCTGCTGCAGCTGCAGCACTTGTACTGATGGTACCACTCCGGCGTAAATTTGAAGGATCAATATAAATCAAACCCGCGGAACTTGCTATAAGGAAAAAGGACAATGAGCTAATGTCAGTTGCCAACTGTGTTGCTCTGGGACTGTATATACTTATGTAAATCTAAAAGGTCAACTTCTAATAGCAAAAACTTTTCCCAAACATACACTAATTTGAGGAGGGAAGTGTTAAGGAGAGCAAGAATTAAAATAATGTTCTCAACCAATGGTGACATTATGCTTCCCTTCTCCTGGCAAAAGGAGGCATTAGCAATGTCTGCAAACATTTTTGGTTATCACAACTGAGGGGAGATGAGGGGAAGGGGAAAGTGAGGTGAGAGGGTTGCTCCTGGAAGCTGTTAGGTCACAGTAAAGAATTATCCAGAATGAGGCAGAAATAGTGCAAAGGTTAAGAAATGTTGGCATAACCATATAACCTAATTTTTATATTTGAAATTCAACAAAAACTATAAAACTGTTTTTGAGATGAAC
This sequence comes from Glaucomys volans, assembly GCA_020662805.1. Classification (NCBI taxonomy): domain Eukaryota; kingdom Metazoa; phylum Chordata; class Mammalia; order Rodentia; family Sciuridae; genus Glaucomys; species Glaucomys volans. Next base: position 117,457 of record JAJEJO010000484.1, read on the forward strand.
ATGCATGATTTAGGGAACTATTTATATTCTTAGAAATACTGAGTTTTCAGACTTGCCTGCAGGTGTGGATGTACTGGACGGTGCTGTGCTGGCTGCTCGCTGATGCTGGGTGTTACGAACAGCCCACTGCATGGAACGGGGAGCTTGGGCAGCACCATTGGCATGGGAGCTATTCGTGGTTCTTTCTAAAGGTTCATCAAGCATGAAGGTCTCCTGTTCTATGTCGTCACTCTGACTACTGCTGCTATCAGAATCACTTGAGTCATTTGATTGAGAATCATCTTCAGAAAAAAAGGCAGGAACACTGCTCGCTCCTAAATTTTGTATTTTTAAAACCAAAACACTGTGAGTTTGTTGATAATTATAATTACAATGTGCCCCCTCAATTAGGAAAATATGCATATTAAGCACAATGCCAGGTTGTATGCAATAGTCCACAAAACCCACCACTGAAAGAACTGTTTTAAATGAATTTTTAAATTAATACATTATTTAAAAGCCAGAAAAGCTGGGAAGTCATTAAAATAATACCTTCTTCTTCCAACATCTACAGAGAAAAAAGATGAAGTTATTTTAAAAAGCTTTTAACCAACCTTGTTCACATCATACTGAGTATTAACCATTTCATGTTGAACATACATCGCCAAGTAAGGTAACGCACCTGCTTCTGAGCCAGCAGTTGCTGCAGTGACAACACTTCGCCGCCCACTAGCATTATCTTGGTTGCTGTGGTTACTTTCACTGTCACTTTCTGTTTCAGCTGCTGCTAACAAATCCAGCTCCATGTCACTCCCTAGAAAATACATTTAAATAATACTAAGGAAAAAAGCACAAAGTCACTATGGATCAAGACAGGGTTTGATAAGCCACAATATCATAAGGGTCGGAACTATAAAGTGATACTCGTGGGGGGGGCATCTAGAAGGGATACTTACTACACTAGGAATAACTGACTATTCACCATTAGAAAAACAATTGGAATCATGTTGGTCACTGGACTGCTACACAGCAATTCTAAAATCTCTCCTGCAGTCTTAAATATCTGCAGAAAAGCACTGGGGGACATCAAGCAGTAGACTAGGTTCACTTGCTCCATTTTCATCTGCTTTACATATTATGTTTTCAAAAGTTTAAAACATCCATTCTTTATATATCACAGTAATAAATCAAAACAAAAAAACCATAAATTTTAAGAATGTGCTGTTTGATTATCTTAGGTGAAAAAGGAAAGTGACAAAAATTACATATATATCTTAAAAAAAAAAAAAAAACATGCATGGGAACAGAGCAGTACAAGGGAGGACTGAAAGTTAGAATAAAATTGTTAGCATCGCTGTGGGATTATGGGTGATTAGTTTTGCTTTTCTCTAACTTCCAAATGTTGCAAAATGTGGCGACAATTATTTAAATTCTTAAAAGTTTTTCTAAGAAAAGAGGAAGTTCCTTAAACCAAAAGGAAAAGAGAGAAGAGGATAATTATTTTGTGTACCTGTATAGCAGCCTCCTAAAATTTTAAAACAGGTATTTCAGAATCCCTCAGAAAGGAAGCTGAAGAATTACACAACAAATGGGGCTCTTCCCTCCATTTAAGTTACCCGGTTAACTCATACTGAATAATTTCTCAAATAACCTGCGTACCATCTTCATCATGCTCATCATGTTGTCCCTCTGCCTCAGCATTTTCCTCCCCATGTTCTTCCTGTTCATCGTGATGATCCTCTTCTCCAGCCACACCCTCCACCACTTCAACCTAAATCCAGAATCTTATTTGTAGACAATGAAAGTATATAATAAACCCAAACCTCTACCAGTGCTCCTCTGCAACAACTATTAAACTAAAATACAAAGATCTCTAACAATGGGGAGTTGTACATTATATACTAAGCAGTTATGAAAATTTTTTGCTAGTGACAATTTGTTACCAAAAATCCTATCAACATATCCTGAAGTTTATGCATTAAAAGTATAATTAATTAAAAGTATAAAAATTGTTCTGGGGATGAGAAGAGGGTTTTTTTAATATACCACAGCCATTATAAAATTGAATATCCCCTCTTCCAAATACACTGCACAAAACTACTGAATTTTCTTTTCAAGAGTGAGAATATCCTAACTCTTAACCCTTAGGTAAAAGTAGTTTATGTGCACAATTTCCTGATTTCCAGTATATCAAGCATTATGAAAATAATCTTAATATGTAACCACAAGTGATAACTTGTAACATAATACAAGTCTACAGGTAGATGCAAGTGGAAACAGTACGAAAGCATACAGTGCAAATGCAGAGAGGGATTATTATATCCTTCCCACCAAACACAAGCTTTTCATCTACCATAATAAGACAATTAAAACCACCTCTTCCACATCTGCTGATACAATATCATCCTGTTCTTCATCTCTGCCCCTAACAGGCTGGGACTGGCTGATGCGCCTCTGTTGTGGATTCCGGATGATGTAAGATGACTGAGACTGGCTGGAGCTGTAAGGAATCGGGAGGTATGAGTACACTGCTGCCACATCTCAGACAAGCTGCACATACTTTCATGCTTCTTAAGTGTTTAGCTCATTTTACTGCACAATTCTTGCAACAATAATTAATCTATAGGACATTAGAAAATATGAACTCTAAAGAAGTTATTTTACTGTAGAATTAAATTAAAAATCTCATAATTTGCTTTAATTTTTAAGTCATTTTAAATCTATGTTGATAGACATTTTTGAGTGAGTCATTTCCAATGAAAAATTATATGAAGGAAAATCTTTTTTTTCCACTGGCTGTGGGCAGCTTCCAAAGGCTCTCATGACAACATTCATTCATGAACAGTAAGTGTGCTCATCACAACACTTCTTTAAGAGACCTGACATAATTTCTATTTTGCATTAATCACTGACTCACTAAGGCATATAAGGAAAACTGTCAGTTTAAAAGTATGACTGTAAAATAGAGTAATAATCAAAAGTGAGGTGGTGAAAAGTTTCACTTCCCTCAAAGCCTGATGTGAAAATAGCCAAAAGAGAGATGCCTCCATCATGCAGGGAAGGAGAGAATAAAGCTTTAAATGCAGGCCAGAGATCTGAAGACAGTTGTTAATTAATATCGTAATGACACCTTAAAGATTAAGAAACTCAATAAAAAAGTTTAAAGTTAAAAGATTTTAAGTGGTTGCACTGTTAGCGTTCTTTCCTCATCTCAGTTCTCTGAGAAATGAGAATTAAAGCAATTACATCCGAGAGCCAACTGAGACACAACTGTGTCTTCAAATAATCAACCAAGTAGTCTCAATGTGGTGTTTAACACAAGAACTTTAATGGTAAAACAGAGGCTGTGAATTACAAAGAAGTAGGAGAGGCTAAGAGATGAAAAGAATATTTCTAACCACTGAAGAGATTACAATATTCCCACGAAATTAAAAAATAAAAGTCAAAATTGCATGAAACCACCACTAGTAAGTATTATCTTCCTTTAAATAAACATCTTGGGGAAAACAGCCAGCAGGACTATAGTTCCCTCAAGGTGAGCACCTAACGAAGCTATGCACTTCATATGTATGATACTGCCAATATTCAAATCACTACTACCCATTTAGAAATGGGAGTTTCACCTTTTTTCCCCACCAAAGACTTGCTGGCATAGTGAAGGACCACAGTCCTAAAATCTAGTCTAAAAAAAGCACTGTTCAACTTTTGGGGACTTCAATTTCTAGTAATTTACCAAACTAACTGTGAAAAGAAACCCCTCTTGGCACAAACACCTACATATGCGACATAAAATACATTGTGAAAAGGAGGGCTATGCTGGTGATAAAGGAAAAACCATCATACCATATAAACTTGGAGAGCAACAGTGCCACTGTTTACCCCAAAGGCATCTATGATGTCTCCTGGGCTAGAAGGGTTTCAAAGAACCATAGATTTCACAGGAAATAATCTGGGGTCTCACCAGAGTAGGAAGTCATAAGATTCGAATTTTTAGAATAAGAGTGGATATCTGTATGTTATTGGGAAAATTACAATGTATAAATTATGTACTATCTTTATCAAGTTCCTAGTATATAATAAATTCTTGGTAACTTATTGTTAAATGACAGGTGTGGAGATCGAGTAGAAACAGATTAATAAGACCATAAGAGGGAAGGGAATGTAGCTCAGTGTACAGCACCTGTCCAGTATATGTAAGGCCCTGGGTTTGATCTCAATACCAGTTTTGTTTTTTTAAAAAGGAGCATATGAGTTTTGAAGAGTTGGGAGGGAAACAACAGAAAAAGTAAAAACTACTGCCTGTAATACTTTATACTCAATGGTTGATACGTAACATTCAAGTCAGAGAACTGCAAGCATTTGGTCAAGTGTGTGCTTTTACTTAAGACACACTAGGTCAAAATACACCCTGATGGGAAGAGTTGGCTATAAGTGCATTAGAATGAAGGGCTTCTAACCTCATATCAACAGCTATAGAAAACATTAGCACTATCTCAATTATCAAATGAGTTTGGCCCAAGAATCAAGTAAGGGGAATGGAATAAAGTGTTTAAGAGTGTGTAATACTTCAGTAATGAAAAGGTCAAGATGACATAAAACTTGAAACTCAGTAAAGAAGCTAATGGGCAGTGTGTAGAGATGAGCTGATAATCAATTTTTATGTTCTGGAACAAAATCTAGGAAAGAGAACCAAAACCTCATAAGATCACTTAAGTAATTGATGAGTCCCTCACAGAGAATTAGGATCAGTAGCATAACACTGAGTCCAGGTAGATTTACTAGAAAAACCATTTGATAATGAGGTAGATGACATTCAACAGTTTTTAGCCAATCTTGGAAGACTATCAGTGACAAGGTTTAGACAGGAGAGCTTTGTCAGACAAGCTGGATTTAGATTAAAGGGAGTACTGGATACTAAAAGTAGGAACACAAACTGGCATATGGAGAAATAAAGAAAATAGTGGACAGAGATTCTCAACATCATCTTAGATGGAACCTAGGGATAAAGTCTTTGGAACTGTCCCAAATACAAAAGTTGGCTATCCTCATAAACAGTTTTCTTAGAAAAGGAGAAGAATCCTAAAAATCTTTTTAAAACATCATATACTTAAAACAAAGTGATAAAATCAGACTTGAGAAAACTAACAAACTAATATTTGCCAAATATCTCTACAGCATTGCTACTCAAAAACATGGACCCTAAACCAGCAACACTGGTATCACCTGAAAGATCCCCAAGTGATTTTATGCATATTAAGTTTGAGAAACAGTGTGCTAAATAAGGACCCCATCAAGTTTTAATTTCTAAACATTCTAATGCAACAAATTTACAGTCTAATGATAGAAACTATCAAATGGAAAAGATAAATGAAATTTAATAATGAATAATCCTGTAACTAGAATTTTTTAAATTTTTTTTTTTTTTATTTTTGAGTTGTAGATGGACATAACACCTCTAATTTATTTTTATGTGGTGCTGAGAATCAAACCCAGTGCCTCACATATGCTAGGCAAACACTCTACCACTGAGCTACGACCCCCGTGCCATAACTAGAATTTTTTATTGCTGAGATGTTTTTAGCATTATCACAAATAATATAATTGTCCCCCAAAATATTTTAAGTTGCGGGGTTTGCAGTTCAGTGGTACAGTGCTTACACAGCATGCACAAGGCCCTGGGCTTCATTCCCAGTACCACATGAGGGAAGGGGAAAAAAATTAAAATTCCAGCATTCTAGTTGTTTACATTGCTTTACAACCAGGTGGCCCCCTGCCCAAACCCATGGACATAGAAAGTTACAGTTTTTTTCACTTTAGCCTTATAGCAGGTTTTATTTGAAAGCAAGCGGGAAAAACAGAAGTTTAAAGTAAATTTTCTAACCAGACTGCTTTATTACCAGCATAAAAATTGTTCTTCCAACATAAAACCATGGGTAAAAGAGGTAACCACATCTGTTGCGCTCTACCACTGAGCTACCACCCCAATCCTTTATTTTTTAGTGTGGGAAATGGTCTTGCTAAGTTGCTTGGACTGGCCTTGAAGTTGCAATAATTCTGCTTTAACCTCCTCAGTAACTGGGATTACAGGCATGTGTGACCATATCCAGCTCACATGCATCATTTTTTTTTTTTTAATATTTTTTGGTTGTAGATGGTCACAATGCCTTTATTTTGTTTATTTATTTTTATGTGGTGCTGAGGATCAAACCCAGTGCCTCAAGTGTGCTAGGTGAGCGCATTACCACTGAGCCCCAAGTCCAGCCCACACGTATCATTCTTAAAGTGCTTCCACACATTCCCAAGTAAAATATTTGCTATACAAATAATCATGTGTATCACCTAAGTGCTTTTGCAAATGTTTTCCTGAGGCAAACATGACATCACCAGAGAAAGAATTAATCAGAATCTATTACTAGCAGAAATTTACCTGCTAGACTGATCAGACGATGGTCGTGGTGGCAATGGTTCTACTGAAAATAGTTCTTCACTGCCTTGCATGGCATCTATGCTAGTACTGGCCAGAGTAAATGGTGCAGTTGGGCGAGCAATCCCCATTCTGACAGGAACAATCAATGACTCTGCAACATTGCACAATTCTTCTACTGCATAAGGTAGAAGTGCTTGGAATACACGCTTGCATTTTCCAATTGGTTGTGGAATAAAGTTGCTGGAGCAAAAAGGGAAACAAAGGAATCTTTTTATGAGTCCCGTGCAAAAAAATGATGAAAAAGCCAAAATATACAAGGATGACTTACTTTTTCTTTTTGGACGAGGCCATTTCCACACTAAGAATGACAAAAACTCTTGCAACTGAACGCAGAAACCTCATTGTCACAGCAATGGCTTCTTCTCGGCGTCCAGGCGTGTACTTGTTTTGGAGTTCTTTCACTAATGTACCTAGTAGAGTATCTAAAAGCTTTAAAAAATTGTAATTATTCTTATTAATGTTATTTCATAAGATATTAAAACGTTCATTAAGTAAAAGTCTAGCATTTTTCTAATGTTACTATTTCATAATAGAATTTAAAAACAAATTTAACCAAAACATTTACAGTCAATGATTAGTTTATGCAACACATCTACCACTATATACACATCTACCATCATATAGTAGGTATGATTTGTTTTTATTCCATACTCTGATGTACATCAATGAATACTTAGAACAATATTAAATATACCAAAAGAACTTTTTCACTTGCTATATGGTACTCACCAAAAGAGCAAATTCAAATATTTATATTAAATTCATAGTCCCATTTCCCTCCCTGAACTAGTATCACTCTTCTATGTGTGATTTATCACATAGGTATTAACTATAGAGAAAATCCAAATCCATGTACTATTTCCCTATCGCTGTTCTAGGGGGAGGATATCAGGAACTGAACACAGGAGCACTCTCCCACTGAACTACATCCCTAGTCCTTTTATTTTATGATAGGGTCTCAGGAAGTTGCTGAGGTTAGCCTCAAATTTGCAACTGTCCTATTTCAGCCTTCCAAGCAGCTGGGATTACAGGCATGTACCACTGTGCCCAGCTCTTTATGACAAGTTTTCAGGGCAATAATTTTATCACACTTGAGACTGACAGGTTGTTTTCCAAATAGAGGCCCCAGTGGGATGCCACATTAAGAATGCCTTACTATGTTCTTTTTACTCTAACCTTATTAGCACTGGGTCTTGTGATTTAAGTTCTAATTTGGATTTTTAACACATTTAAGGATTTTTATTAAGAATGAAAGGAGTTTCTGCTGTTACATAAGACTATATAATCACCCAAAAATTTGATTCCCCTGAATGTACTACTTAATCAGAGCCTATCAATACTGAGAGGGGGCTGAATTTTAAAACCATGGGATGCAAAGTAAGAAAACCAGACTTTTCATGTACTTGTAATAAACATTCAAAGGCTTACCAAAATATCTGCTGTACACTTGACTATAAGGCAATGAGTGAAACAGTCCAGTCGAATTGTGCCACTTTGTTGATTGAGATATACTTGCTCTTCTGGCAACAGATGGCCTATCCTACTGCTGGCACTCAGACTTGAGGGGGAAAGAGAGACAAAATGCAATGTAAAAACCTGCACTAACATGAGAAATACACAAATCTAAAATGTTTTAACGAATACATACGGGTCTTTATTCTCCTGTGACCCAAACATAATCATAGATTTCAAGGCATTCCAGTCCTGCAGAACACGCTCTAATGCAAGCTGGGCAAATCTTGGAGGCTCTAAATCATGATCAGGCATATCTGAATCTAAACACAGAAAGAAAAAGAAAAGGGAAAAGGAAGGAAAAGAAACAGTAAGATAAAAATAAAATATAACTACTTTTCATAAAAAAAAAATAAGTGTTAAATCTACTCACCTTCAGGACTAGCTGTTTTCCGATTACGATCCTCCCTGATTCGAGGTGGCCTATACTGGCAATGCTCCACTGTCTGCCTGGCTACAGTCTGCACTAAAAACAGCAGAAGGTGTTCTCCCCTGCAAAACAGGACAGTGTGATAATGGTGGGGGAAGGTTACTAACATGTGCTGTGCTCCTTCAATTTTACTCATACAGTCCTAAAAATCTACTTGCCTACTGTTTGGCAGAGTGACCAGATTAGTAGCAGTGAGCAGGCGATAAAGTAGATCAAGACGAGCCGATTTCTGTCCAGCAATTAGAGTTTTACATTTACATTTCTCCCAACAATCACAATAGGCTGTTGGTGACGTCCGTTTGAGTCTAGAAAGAATTCACCAAAAGTGTAAATACCGAAATTTTTTAAATTTGAAAAGATATGTACTGACATTACAGAAGCACAATCCACTGAAACTAGATAGAACCCTTAAGTTTTAAATGTAAAGTGTTAAGTGTTAAAGCTTAAACAACAGGAATGATCACGTGTGGTATGAATTCTGAAAAGCAACACAAAATTCCCCAGAGAAGAGGTACCCTTTGGTGACTCAAGTAAAGTCATTTCTGTTAATGTCTTTCCTAATTCTGCACAACCAATCTAGTTTAAGTAATCCTCCTGTAGGCATCTAATGACTTTACAGATAGCTATTTCTGACATGTGTTCTCTACCTGACAGGATTGCAAATGCTGTCAGGACAGGGATCACCTTGTTCACCCCCATCCTAGCATCAGTGCAGTGAGTAAGTTAAAAATAAACAGGTTATCACTCTCAGATGCTTAAAATAATGAAAAGTAAGAATATTAGCAAATATTATAACTAAGCATCCATGCAAAATCTATAAAAAATTTGACTCATCCTATAGAGCTATATGTATTTTAAAACACAATAGATGGCTTTTATAACCTAATTCTGTATTACCTATAACATCTACACATCTGTAGCCACTCATAGCTGATGTTTCTGTTGATAACACTATAGATATTAGTGCTAGGCTATTTTATTGCTTAGATCTATGAAAACTAATAAAACTAGCTGGGGTGACTAACTCGGAAGGAAGATACTACATTTAGTTTAAAAAGTAAAATAAGGGACAGTCCAATTATTCATCATGATTCACTCAATGCCTACAGCATTTTCTTCTAGGAGACCCTATGGGGTTGGGGTGGGGAAGGGAGGATAGTAGGGGAGTTGTTTTTGCAGAAAACAGACAAATCATTCTGCAGACATGTTTCTGAAAAGATTAATCTGATCCTAGTCACAGAAAAGATCATATATTCCTTAGCATTTAAGCTACTTATATTTAAGTAGGATCACATTAAGACTAGCATTTCACAGCATATTCTAAATCAAGAACCACATTTTTACATATAAACTGACTTTGAGGGAAACATGAAAAATCCTCATGCTTTTTAAATTATGCATCAATAAAAACATGCCAGTATAATTACATTATGTGTAACAATACAAATCTAGTTTGTAAAATTAAATTAGAATTATACTGGGGCTGGGAGTGTGGCTCAGTGGTAGAGTACTTGCCTAGCACTGGGTTTGATTCTCTGCACCACATATAAGTAAATGAATAAAATAAAGGTCCATCCACAACTAAAAATACATACTAAAAAATGTTTAAAAAAATTGGATTGTACTTACTTGCAATCATGACCTTTATGACAAACCCTTGCACATTCTGTACAGCAACACAGTGACTCCAGCAAACCGCAAGTTCGACACTCAAAAATATCCTAAAATTAAAGGATTATAGTTTTAAAAGAATAATTATGTGTATTTATCATCATAGTAATTATTTCTGCTATTTTTAAAAAAAATTCAATCTCAGTAACAGCAGAATAAAATTAATATGTTCTAAAAAAGAAGTTATGGAAGAATATAGTGACTAAACAATTTATAGATTATATCAGTAAAAACCAAATACTGTCATTATGATAAAAATAATTTATATCATCTCAAAAAAGGCATTATAATTATAAAAATCTATATCAAGATTTGTGAAAAAAAATTTGTGGATCTGATTACTGAACCTATTGAAGACTTTCAATTCTTAAAATGTGCCATATTTAATTTAGTAATCAACTTTTGCTTCATTATTTAGGAATTAAATAATTTTTTTTTCCTTTTCTAAAAGAAATCCAAAAGCAAACAAACATCAAATTTAAAAAAAAAAAAAAAAAAAAAACTCAAGACAAAACTTGTCTGCAAGAACAATGGAGAAAACTAACTCTTGAAAAAGAGGTGGGCATCTTGGAAGGACTGGAGAAACAAAATGTGTTGAGCTGAAGTTGTAAGTTATTTACACATCAACTCATTTCAGGGGTGGAGGAATCCTCGGGCTATTTCTTAATAACAACACGTATGCAGGCTTCTCTTCTGAAGGTTTGGTAGATTTTAAACAGGCAGTTGTACAAAGTCTCCTATTTTCTACACAGGATCATTCCTGATTTCCGCCAACTCTCAGTGGAGGGGCCACAAACAAGATCCCATCTCCCCTGACAAAGAGCATTGGAATATTCCGCTTGGTTGATCTATATATCTCTTCATAAGTCTCTTCATCAATTTCTTAGTAGTCACAGTTTCTTCCACATCGCCCAGCATCATATTTAAATGTTGATGGTAAGCATGTAATCTGCCTCAAAGCTCCCAGTCATTTCTCATTCTCACTTAAATTTGCTCATCCAGGCTGAGCCTGATGAGATCCAGGGGCTCCTCTACAGTATTGGTGGTTTGTTGCTGGTCCACGTCATCCGCCATGTTTCAAACCTGGCCCTTTCCCCAAAAATAATTTTCTTTGGAGAATTTTGTAACTCATAGGAAAAAGCAATGTCAGTTATAATCTGAAAGTGAAAACTATAACTCTAGTTTTTCAAAGGAAAACCCAAAGATAACATAAATACAGACAAATGAAAAATAATTTACCTGGTTAATGTGCTCTGCTCCAGTCCAAGTAAAACTGCAGGTATCATTACAACATAAGACATACAAAGGAGAGTCATCAGGGTTGGTACCTGATGGACAAACCATTCCCATAAATACATCCTCCTCTTTTTCACTTGAGGATCCTTCATCTGAAACAATCACGAATACAGTAGTTATATCTCAAAAAAGGACTTAATCATAGTCACCTCTATGTTCTTCAAATGAAAAGCCTTAACATATATGCAGTATAAATTAGAAACTACTATATATTAATTTCTAAAAATTGATGTACACAGTCAACAGACATGGAAACCAGCAAATCCTGAAGCAAAGAAAGTCAAAGCAAAATTATGTTATAGCCACACGTGATGATGACACTACATTTTAGCTATCTGACTCCTTAGCAGTGCGTCAGGTATTTAAGGCTGCAGTCTTAGCAAACCATAGACCATCTCAAATTATTTATCAGTATTTCTAAAAGGTAACTACTATTTTAAATACTGGACAGCAGAAATGGATACTCCTTAATGCGTTCTATTAAGCAGGAATTTCAAGTTAGAAGTACTACAGTAACACATTTGCCTATTATTTCTATAAGCTTTATTACTACCATCCATTAAGCAATACCATCCATTAAGCACCAGGTCTATCAGTAAACCATCATATCTTTCAAAAGATTCTGATATTCATTATGAAATATTGTTAAAAGTCAAGAAGTTTATACCAGCTGCTTTTTTATGAACGTTTTTATTAGTTATTGATGAACCTTTATTTTATTTATATATATATGTGGTGCTGGAAATCGAACCCAGTGCGTAACACGTGCTAGGTAAGTGCTCTACCACTGAGCTACAACCCCAGCCCATACCAGCTGCTTTTTGATGGAAAGCTGGAAAATGCCATATACTTAAGAAGGGTAAAACACATGAATCTTTCAAACACAGACTTATCATCTTGATATTTCCATCAATTATCATGTACCAAAAATAAGATTTGAATGATTACGATATGTGTACAAAAGAAACTATTCAAAGTGAAAAATAAGCAACTTACTTAGGCTTTGAAATATATTCATTACCTTTTGCAATTTTCTGGGCTGTTTCTAAGATAGTAATTGCAGCAGGATAAGCTCGGCCACTTACAGCTGACATAAATGGGGTCATTCCTCTTGCATCCCTAAAATGAGAAAAATTATACATCAAAAATATTATTCTAGCCGGGCATGGTGGTGCACGCCTGTAATCCCAGCAACTGAGGAGGCTGAGGCAGAAGGATCGCGAGTTCAAAGCCAACCTCAGCAACTCAGTGAGGCCCTGAGCAACCCAGTGAGACCCTGTCTCTAAATAAAATACAAAAGAGAACTGGGGATGTGGCTCAATGGCCGGGTACCCCCTGAGTTCAATCTCCAATTCAATCAATCAATCAATCAATCAATCAATCAATATTAAAGAAATAAGTCTGCATGACAAAGCAACTAAATGTTCTTTAAGTCATGGACTATTTTGTCATCTTTTCAACACAGAAATAGATACAGATGAAGGTAATGTAAAGGTTGGTTGTATCCATTTAGGGTGTACTATGTGATGTTGGTAGGCAGCCTTTGCACTGAAGAGAGCTTAGCAGTGTAGAGGGAATACAATGCTGAATTGTGATAAATTGTTTTAAATCCACATAAACTATCTATATACTGCAAAAAGATCAACTTCAACAATAAAAGCCAATAAGCTAAATCTTCATATGAAAAATATACTAAATCTTACTTGGCAGAAAGGAGTTCTCGTAGATAGGGCTGTAGAACTGCACTGTCACATAACAATTTTAATATAAAATGAGCATTCGCTTTTCGATCCTTGGATTCTACTACAGATGGCTCTGTGGAAGGACCTGTAATTAAGAAGATCCATTTGGTACCAAAACAAGAGTAAATGTGAAAGAGTAAAAGAATGTTTTATAATATAGATCAGGCATATATTAAAAAACAGAAAAATATTCCAGTATTAGTAATAAAGTCATTCATTAGAAAGAATTGAAATTAGTCTATAAATCTCAACTGATTTTTTATGTACATGCACACCATAAATTTTCACTGACATATTCAAAATAATTCTAAGAATTAGATGCTTTTCAAGTCAAGAAAGTCTCCTTGAGATAAAAAGTGTGAATGGATAGAATCCTATATCCAAAGTGTGTTCTTTTTTTCTTGCAAATGGTGAGGCAGGCAGACAGAATATATTCTTACCTGGAATGGTAGAGGTGCTTGGTCCTTGACCACTGCCAGTCGCTGCTGTGGTAAGAGATCCCACAGCGGGGGCCAGGATAAAATCAATGTCACCATCTTTCAGTAAACAGAACAGCAGGATGTATATCATTATAGGCAACATATCCCTAACATTTCTCTTAACTGGCCTTAAGGCTTTTCTCTGCAAGCCAAAGGTGTGATCAGACAGAAGTTTAAGTGGAAATTTCTTTTCCAAACTATAAAAGAAGGAATCCACTAGACAAATTATTTGTTTATCTTGATATGTACCAATAAAGGGACTATCTAACTTCTTCAGTATAAAAATAAATATTTCAGTAGAGGAGTGGTACCTGACAAGTTTCTAGAAGTTTAATTTTTAAAATACAAACCCCTTAAATCAAGTGTTTATAACTAAAAATACTCAAGCTACTTTAAGATATTTCAAATTTCTAGATAGTCCATTAAAATGTTCAGTATTTTTTCTTTCACAACCTTGTCTCTTTGTTAAAAACTAAGTAAAATATGAGATCTTACCAGGATCCATTGCAGGAGGGTCAGGAACCCAACTAGGGGGAGCTATAGGGGGTGAAACTGGATCCTGGTGGTCACTGGATGAAGCTCCAGCTTCATGTCTACCCAAACCAGCCGCTCTCAATGAACGTCTCATCATTTCCCGTAATCTCAAACTAGAAGAACATGGACAAAATCAGAGCTCACTACCGCATCTAAACAAAATGAAAAGGTGTACAGAAACTTCTTATCTGAGAAGATCAAAGTATGGTTCTATTAAGTCAACACTCCAGGCAAAGGAAGTGAAGAACAAATGCCAATTCTGGAAATCACAGAAAAATCAGCAAGGGATAGAAATGAAACTAGGGGATCCCAGTAACCACTTCAACGCTAAAACCATTATATTACGCTCCCATACAAACTTAAGCACAGGGAACAAAAGTTGCTGTGAGATAAGATTAGAAATAATCTTTCATACAATTAGAATAAATGAAGAATTAAACGAAGTTTTTCTGTCCCCTGTTTATAGTCAGTATATTAAGTTTAATAATAGACATCAGCAAACATACTGATTAGCACAAAACCAATACTGTTAGCCTACTAAATCCCTTTTCTTTGATAGCAAAAGCATTAAACTAATATTCATACAATGAGTAGTTTTAAAACAAAGACCAAATTTAGATTCTTTCGTACAAAAAAAAAAAAAATTTAACAATACAACTTATATCCCAAAGAATTTAATGAATGAAACTAGAGTCTGTAAAGTATGTTGTTAGATTAATGTATGGGTGTGATTTTTTTTTCTCCTGCTATAAAAAAAATTTACTGTACAAGTGTGCACATCACTAAAAAGAAAAAGAAATAATCACAAACGCAGACCTCAATGGGGAACGGGTGACTGCCTATTCAAAAATCTGTACTTAACCTCTGAATAAAAGCTTACAGAAGCTACAAAATTAACACATTTAGGACTAACAGCAATTAAGAGAATACAAATCCCTTACTCGGCCACAATTTGTTTCTTAATGAAGAGTAAAAAACGGAACTTTGAGGGCAAGATAATACATAAGGGACTTCATCCTTCCATGCAGACTTAATCCCAAAGACATAACAGTTCTGATGTAAAAGACCTGACAACTTACTAGTAAGCATAATACATCTACAAATAAGTAATTTTAAGAGATTTTTGTTAAGGTTTAAATTTCTAATTGTGATAACTACTTAATCTGAGGGTGAATGTGTTTTCCCATATCAACACACTTTCAATCTTATAAGGAAATTTGTTTTTAAAAAAGCATTCACATAAATTTTTAGTGGCTACTTTCAGGAACATATCTATTTTATTTTATAAAGCTTATTTATGATGTACTTTTTGAAATAGAACACTCTTTGTAAGATCCTGCAAAGTAAATTTTATTGTCTCAATCTATTAGCTCTTATAATAGTCACTATTAAAAAATATCTATAGTACATTCTTTTATTATATCAGTATATTTTTCCCAATTTAGAAATTTGAGTTTAAGAGCTTTTATGATACAGAAGGGAGCAGGATACAGTGAGTTTCAGTCAAAGTCACTTCCCTGCCCAAAGTCATCACCCAGAGAAAAAGGCCGACTCCTTACCAGTAACAGCACACAACATAGTGACTGTTCAGTGTGATGCTCCTATACAATTTAAGTTGTAAGCCCGACACAGACACTTAGTATCCTAACATGTTGTACTCAAAGCACAAAGGGAAAAAAAAAAAAAAATCAGCAGTAATTGGGAGGCACTGCAAATAACCTGAAAATAAATGCATGTTTTGGGCTTATCAAGAAGTGCTTAGACCTGGTTCACAAATGAAATGAAATGCCTATAGGTCAGAAAGGTAAAATATAAATGAGTAAAGGGCAGGCAGGTTTAAGAAATGGGGAGTGGTAGCAAACTAGAGGTATACATGCTCATCTAAAGGCATTCAAATTAAAGAAAAAGAAAATTTTAACATTGCACAGGTCAAAAAATCTTATGTGGGCTATTCTCCAACCTCTACCTTAGAGTAGATTAAAAATAAATGAAGATAAATTGAGACCATAGTCTCATCTTGAACTTGCAAACTCCCAACTTTGTTGTTGTGATGTAGTCAATTCAATATTAAATGAGGGGGTCATTCCTTGTCATTTTTAAAATTGTCCTTAACCTTTTTTCTTCATTGGGTCTTGGGAACATTTTTAAGTACAATGCCCAGCTCCTCATATAGATTCTTAAAAAATAAAAAACAAAAAACAAAAAAGAAAATTATTCTTCAAGATGTTGTACACAATTCATGAAGATTCACCTGAATCCTCAGTGGCTGAGGACAATACTGAGGAGATACCACCTTGGCTGCTAAGATTCAGAGTTTTGACATTTCTTCGTATAGGCTTGCCTGGAGTCATCGTATTTTCTGACAATATGGAAGAATTCAAGGATGATGTAATTTCCTCTTTGTAAGCACGTTATATCCATGCTACAGAAGCCTTAGAATCCAGTCATGTTCAAACATAACACTGTGACAAAAAAGCGAAGGTCATGTGTCTTCCAGATTAACAATCTCTAGAGTACATACACCTGCAATCAGATGCATCAATCAAGCTTTCCACTAAATCTGCCCTTTGTACTCAGGAACTATTGAGTCACACAATAAAACTTCTGAGTCAAATCATCATCTGAAGGCATTTAACAGTACTCCATTCAATAGTGAAATTGCATCAGTTTTGAGCTTACAGCTCATGAATCCCAGCCTGCATACTCATCAAGGGGCATCGCCTAGAAAATCCATTGTAGGCTAGAGGAGGGTTTCACTTCAATGAAGCAGAGTCTGTGGACTTCCTACTGCCCGGCGTAGATAATAAGACTCCTGTGCTTTCATCTGTTCAATCGGCAGCCCTGAGTTTGAACTGGTTAAGAGCACTGCAGTGAAATCTTCGGCAAATTCCTCAAAGGAGCTTACTCTGCAAACTATTTCTGTGAGCAACACATCACCCACTCTTGAAGCTCCTTTTAGTCTTTGCCTTCAAAATAATCCTTACATGAAAAAAAAAGATGGCAGCACTGGCATTGGACCAACCATATCAAAGTCCAACTTGATTTGCACCTGTAATTTCCCTGAGGAAATGAAATACCTGAAATAATTCAGACACTAATTTCTTCATGAAGAATTTAAGTTGCTTTCCATTTTAGACCAAACACTTTGTCTGTCTAGTGTAGTCCTAGATAAATAAGCTGGCGATAATTTCCATTCTGTGTTGTCTACAACTTTTTGTACTGTTTTTAAGTTATAATTTGGTCACCCACAAATAGTTTTTGACAAATCTCTTTTCCAGATGTTTTTGAACTCAGGAAGCTATCAACTTGGTAGTCTTCCTGGTGCCAATTTAAGAATAACCATTTTTTAAAGGGAAAGATGAATATGGAACAGAGAATAGGCAAGGAGAGTCTTCATTTTAAGTAGACTTTACAACCTATCACATTACCACACAGTAAGCAGTGCTTCCATTAATAATCTGTCAGTAATCAAGAACTCTGGCTCTCATATCTAGAATAAATGTGTTTTTTTCCTCTAGAAAGAAAACTATACCCTGAATTCTTTATATTCATCATCTAGTCAAATACTAGCAATGCTTAATGTTATAAAAATGTGTCCATCTCATAACCCACAAAACCTGGAAATTTAAATAATGAACATTTATCATACACACCAACCTTTCATTTCTTCCCAGATCATTAAGACATCTGAGAAACTGACCTTTATATTAGCAGTCTGAAAATTAAAAGATTGAGGCTCTTTAAAAAACTATATTACTTCATCTCCAACTAAAGGAAATACCTTTCTAGGAAGGAAGAATGATGAATTCAGTACAAATTCAAAGATTCAAGTTTGAACTACTTATTTAAATTATCTCCAAATTATGGAATGTCAGAATCCTATTATTCTACACTTAAACTCTAATTAGTTATTAGATATTTTTCCCCAGGATGTTATTAGGAGGAACCAAAAACAAAATGACAAAGGACCCACCAATTCATGCATACAATAGGTAAGAGATACACTGGCTTTCTGTACTTGGACTTTTTTTTCCTCCAATTAAACTTTCCTTGTAAAAATCACATTACCTTCGACTACTTGATGATCCAGCCCGATTACCTGGGCCATTACTTGAAACAACTGATATTGCATTTGCAATGGCCTCAACAGCGGAAAGCCTTTCTGCAAATGTATTTCTTTCAGAGCGCTCTGCTTCTGAAACATAAAAGAAAAAATTAGGATCAATTTAAACTTCAAAAATAATTGATATTAAGTATGTATAGAGCACTAAACACTAAATGCTAGGCATGCTGGTGCTCCAATTTACATATTAGATAACCAATGCTCCCCGTTTAAAGTAATAAGCACTTGGGAGAGACTGACCTACAATCTTTAATACATTGATTTATTTCTGCTGCCTTACTTACTCCTCAGGTCCCACAGATCAAAAACAGGTCATTAAGTAGTCTTAAATTCAGTTTTTACTACCAAGGAAGAAAGGACTCACTTGTCAGTATCTCCTTCTTGATTTACATACTGCCTATAATCCTCTACTAATTTCAATAACAATATAAAGGTTAGAAACCAGCAAACCACTATTTGAAAATGTAGTTACCAGAATATCATTATCAGAATTCAAAATAAGGAGAAACAGCAGGGCGCAGTGGCACATGACTATAATCCCAGGGGCTTGGGAGCCTGTAGCAGAAGGATTGCAAGTTCAAAGCCAGCCTCAGCAAAAGCAAGGCACTAAGCAACTCAGTGAGACCCTGTTTCTAAATGAAATACAAACAAGAGCTGGGGATGTGGCTCAGTAGTGGACTGCCCCCTAGTTCAACCCCTAGTACGAGAGGGGGGGGGCAGGGTGGAGGGAGGGAGGGAGAAACATTGTGAAGTATATAAGTTTTCTTGAGGTTATCAGTTTTTTCCTTCCATATAGCCAAAGTCATGGCAAAAAAAAAAAAAAAAAAAAAAAAAAAAAAAAAAAAAAACCTTATTTTCTCTCCAAACACAATTACCAACTCATTAGGCTGATCTTCCCCTCTACAGTCTAAATATTGGGTTAAAGTTGCATCAAAATAACTTGGCTTAACATGCTAAATAATTCCTTTAATGTAATAAATCATCTACAATTATAAAAACAACAAAACTCATGTGCTACTATGTATCCAGCTCATATATTATCACAAAAGAATCTAAGACAATAAAAACACATTGATGAAAATTTTTATCTGCTTATACTACATACCCGTCCCAACAAGAACACAGGAATTTTTACCTTCTGAGAAAGTCAAAACTTCTAAGATTTACAAAACAAAGTAAAAATACATGCAAATTCTTTAGTCACATTTTCCAAATTGCCTAAAATTCTTTTTAAAAACCTTGTACAGTGCTTAATCTTACCCTCTTCCTCTTTCGTTTCCTTATTACTGGTTGGAAAGCAAACCGATACACAAGCATGCAAAATATTCCGATTTCCATCACATCTGTGGCTGATAAACGTCTGTAACATCTGTAGATTCGGCTCTAAAACAACAGCTTGCTCAAGATTCATGAGATACTGTCGACAGGCCTCATAGTCACAGCGAAGAATATGTTGCATTAAGGTTTGTTTCTGTACTCAGACAAATTAGGGTGAAAAACATCAGTGAATTGGAATCGCATATTGTATGTATATATGAAAACGTCTTATGGCCAACACGATAATCAGATCTTCAAATAAGCAGAGACAACTGCAGGTGGCCTGACAAAAGGTGTTGAACTTAGGAGCACCCTGTAAGCAGAATATACAATTGACAGGAATAGAATGAGACAAACATCATTACCCCATATACATGTATGATTATTCAAATGGTGTAACTCTACATCGTGTATAGCCAGAGAAATGAAAAGTTGTACTCCATTTGTGTACAATGAATCAAAATGCATTCTGCTGTCATGTGTAACTAAATAGAATAAACAATAAAAAAATTTTTTTTAAAAAGGCAGTGGAAAACCTGCTGTAGAACACCAGTAAATATTCTCAGTTTTCACAAGTAATTCAACTTTGTAGTCATAACAGAAAAGCAGTCATATACTATGCATAAATGAATAAAAAAACCTTTAATTCCCCAGGAATCATGATAGGTATAATTTCCAAAAGATGACAACTAATATAATTACCAAAGACACAGTAGTACTGATAACATTTGTATAGAACATGTCATTAACTACATAATAAGCAGCATGAACCATTCATGAGGTTTAAATGTACTTGCCACCTCCCAAAAAACTGCCATATAAACTCTTCTTCCCACAATCTTATGAAGAAGGTGGTAAAGAGGGTCAGGGGAGTAGTATTCACATAAGAAAATACCCTACTTTCAGTAAAATTCTTTTTCCAGTACCTGCACAAGACATATTTTGACTGGAGCTAACTATAACATTGAGGAAACCCATCAACAGACAAGCTTCAGTTCATGAGGTTGGTCGCAGAACACTAAACTTACAATAAGGAAACTTATGCACTAATCAATACAATGAGATAACATATCAAAGTCTCTCCAAAGGGCAAAAAAGCCCAATGCTTTCAAAAGCAACTAAAATCAAGCTATTCTGCTGCACACCACTGTGATATAGACTGTTTTCCAGCAGCCAGCCAGTCTTTTACTCTACAGGAAGCTCATTTCCAATCTGTTGGACTGTAGATGGACTCTCACACTGAGACTGTCAATACCACACTTAGCTGGGTTGCAAGCAAAAAAAAAAAAAAAAAAAAAAATTCATTCTATTATCATTGTATATTATATTTGTCACTTATAGCAAAGAGCACAGGGAGTTCAGCAAAATATTTCTGTGGGTCTATGGTGTGCCAAGCCTTAGTCATTAAGAAAAAGATAAATGATAACTTTATCCCTACCATGGTAATGATGACACATTTTATCTCCACCCCGGCGGAGATGGTGACAGAGTGCAGAGGTCATAGAATCAAATGCCTACATTTAAAGTAATATAAATGAGTGAAGGAGGCTGTGTATAAAAAAGATCACACAATCTATATAATAAATGGCAACTAACAAACTCAACAATAAACTGTAGGTCATGGGGACTGCAATGAATTGGAGACATCAGGTGTAGTAGGCTCTAAAAGGGGCAGTCTGCTGTTCACATTATATAGGTTATGGAACTCAATTTTACCAGAACATCTGATTTTTAAAGAATGGTTGAAAATCTGGATTTTAAATATAAATCCTGTGACTTTTAAATGTAGGCAACCAAATGAGAATTTTAAAATATGAAGGCTATTTCTTGGGACACTACAGTTTGGAACCACTAGTCTAGTAGGTTATAATCAAAGCTAAACTAAGAATATGAGTCTGTGTCTCTTAGCAAAAGCTCACAGGTAGCTTTTAGGAACACCTGGATTCAGTCTATTTTACATGCAGTTCCAAAAGTTTGCTTATCACCTATAACCTAATACAGGGCAATTAAGTGCCTACATTAAACTCTATTTTCATCCTTTACAGAAAATCTCAGATCTTGATCGCCAGTTTCTCACTTTCCATTTTCTCCTCAGTTCACTCTAATCAGACTTTCATCCCCACTATCAATAATAACCTACATGGAGCCAAAATCCAACAGTGAAGAGTCAGTACTCACTTCTCCTGAGAGTTGAAGATAATTGATTCCTGCATTCTGCGTGACATAAGCTCTTTATTTGGCTTCCAGGATACCACTCTAATTTTGCCCCAACCCTTATGGATATTCCTTCCCAGCCTTCTATGCTGATTCTCTTTTATCACCTAGGCACTTAAATGCTAGGACTATTATCATGGCTTAGTCCTTGAACTTTTCTCCATAACCTTGATGAGCTTGTTCAGTATAATTCCTTTAATCAGCAACTCCCACACACATTTCTCTACTTAGGTCTCGTCTTTTCTGGACTTCAGATTACACATCTTTCCACTTACCGTCCCTTCCTGGATATCTGATATATATTCTCAACTTCACATGTCTAAAACCAAAATCCTGATGATATCCCCCAACTCTGGAACCTACTTCACCTCTATAGTCTTCATCTTGAAAAATGGCAACTTTTAACTTCCAAAACCACTGGCCCTCATTTCCTCACTTTGACCCCCAACATATCTAGAATTGAATCATTTTTCATTAGTAGCTGTCTCCTGAGCAATCACCATCATCTCCCACCTGTGTTATTTTAATGGCTTCCTAACCTGTCTCCCTGTTGCAACTCTTTCCCCTACTACTTATAGCACAGAGGCAGTATCCTTTTAAAATCTCAGTCAACCTCAGTTAAAATTACAGCAATATCTTCAAGTGATATTGCCTCCACATCCACATCTAACAAATACTCAACTAGTTTTAGTTACTGAAAACTAAACTCATCCTCTTTCTTTACTCCACTGGCATTTCTCCTCCTCTATTTCCTCCCTAATATCACCACACCCAAATCAGAAACTTAAAACACCTTCCTTTCATTTACTGCTGATATCCAGTGACCACACTCTGTAGCTTCTACTTCCTGAGGATCTCTCTCAAATCCATCCCCTCTTCCTCATTTCCAAGAGCTCAAATTCACTTGTTTCTAACCTGAATTACTCTATTATCCTTTTAAGTGATATCTAAACTTCTGTTCTTCATCAAATTCTCCCCCAAAACCTACCTTTCACTGCCCTCACTACCAAGCACACATTCCTTCCCTGGCTCCCTCCCTCTCTTTCTCTGGAGGAGTTGGTGGGGCAAACCCAGGGCTTTGTGCATGTGGGGTAAGCAGTCTAGTGATAAGCTACATTCCTAGTCCACAACTCCAGTTTTTTCATTTCAACATGGGGTCATGCCCAAGCTGGCTTCAAACTTGTGACTCTCCAGCCTCACTCAGCCTGCTGAGTTGCCTGGTTATCACTAATCTTTCTTAAAAACCCAATTATATACACACCAATTTAAAATCCTCCTGCTCCAGCATTCAGGGAAAAATCCAGGCCCCTTAAGTTAGCACACAAGGTACCCTAGTATCTCTCTCCAGCCTTACTACTCTGTGACCAGTATGATCTCTACCTTGATGTTATATCAAAATAATATATGTGTTCTCCCAAAATATTAATGAGATCTCCAAAGATTGCTCTTGGCCTTGGGTAACACTTCCCATCTTTACCCCTATATGAGCAAAGCTCTGCCCCTGTGTCACTTCTTCAAGGAAGCCTCCTATACAGTCATAACTCAATTTCTATCCCTCCCCTCTATGTTCCCTCAAAATTGTGCATGCCTTTCTCAAATAAAATTATACCATAATCACTGATTTATTTGTCTCCATTGCTCTAACAACGACTAACAATGACTAACAATGACTCCTGTAGGGAAGAGAGAGGCAATGAATGATTTATCAAGATTGTTTCCTTAGAATCTAGCTAGATCCTCTGAATTAAAATGCCAAGTAGTTTCAAAAGTTACCTCTACAGCCATGATGATAATAGCAGCTTTCTTTTTGATTGTTGAATTGGCAGGAAGATTTATTAAAGAATGCACACCCATTCCAAGGCTACTAATAGGTGGAAGATCAAGCCAATCAGGATCCCTTATTCCTCCCATGCAATCTTTGGCCATTGGGTAGATAGTACCATTTCCATCTCTAAGAATAATAGGAGACTCCTACAATAAAGGGAAAAATAAAAGTTTGGCTTCCGATCAAAAATGACTTTACAATACATTTATTTATTTCCAAATTGGATGTTAGTATTAATGATTTTTTAAAAAACCTTCTATTAGAATGTGCTAATATTCTAAATTCTTAAAAAGTTTACTGGCTGGGGATATAGCTCAGCTCTTAGAGTGCTTGCCTGTCAAGCACAAGGCCCCCAGCACACGCCAAAAAAAAAAAAAACTTTACTAACAAGCAAACCAGAGACAAATCCTAAGCTTCACAGAAATGTCAATGTGCTATTTCACTTTTGAAAAGCAGAAATAAGCCTTTTACCTGTCCAGCAGTGAAAATGGCTACATTCCTCTCATTCTGACCAAGGAAGGCAATGCTGCTTGTAGGAAAATTATTTTCCTGTTCAGCTTTTCCTGTAGCAAGATCAAAGATACAGTACCGTACCCAGTTTCCAGTCTTCAAAACAGCATGCACACCTTCAGAGACACACAAGTGGAAAGAAAAAGTGACAAATCCTTATTAACCTCTTATAAGTATTTACCAAATTCCAGCTTCTCTGACTACATCTGTGAATCAATTCAGCTACATTTTATTCTGTAATATTGCAAACATGTGACCATTTATCTTATTCCCATTTACTACACAAGTATTAATATGATACATAGTATGCTAAATGAAATAGTTATAATCTTTACCTTTGGAATCTACATTCACTGCTAAAATTTCTGTTTTTTCAGGTATACAGAGTTTTTTAGGAGTCCTCTGAAAACAGTCAGGAACTTTTGGAGTTCCACCCGTTTTGACAACCTGCAACACACAAAAGGAATTCTGCCCTCAAACACTGTAACATACTCAAGGAGTCAGTCCAATTTTCACCTGCTAAATAATTCCTCTATACTTACCTGCAATTCATCAATTCTAAGTAATCTACAATCCTGCAGTAGAGAAGAAGGGTCAGCATCTGGACCAGAGCTGCTCTGACAGTTTGTATTACTGGATGTTCCTGGAAATTTTACAGCAACATAGGCACCATCGACTTTTAGCACCTAAAAATATAGGCAAATACACTGAAAATTAAAATAGTTTATATAAAACAAATGCACAAATTCTACACATTGAACTAATTTAATACTTAAGGCAACTAATTCCTTATTCCTCAATAATCATCAAGTTCTAAAATTCACTTAGACACAATCACTAAAGCTATTATGCTGTTGGTGTCTATATTCAAAAAGCTGACCCATATAGTGATTGCAGTCTGAATGCTTAGCAACTGACTGGAAGAAAGGGGGGGGGGGGGGGGGAAATCCCTAAGTAGAAACAAGGAAATTCTCTCATCTTCCCTCTTCATTAGTTTAAAGCAGCACTATCTGACAGAATGTCTTTGATGACGGTGTATTGGATAGTACATCTGTATTATCCAATAGCCTTAAGCTCTAGTGAGCACTTGAAATGAAGTTAATATGACAGGAGCTGAATTTTTAATATTACTTAATATGAATAATTTAAACAGCCACATATATAACTAGTGGCTACGGTAGTCAACAAAACAGGCAGGAGGTCAGCAATGCACATAAAGACAAGCAAAGGACTTGAAACCAGGACATTTGATTTTGAGCACTGTGAACTTCTCAGAAGAAAATATCTGTTCATAAACTATAGCTGATAAAAAGGTCTTACAAGAAAAGTCTTTGTAAACTACAAAGCATGGTGTATCTGCTCTTTTGTAAGTAAAATGAAAAAAGCATTTTGCAAACTAAAAAGCAATCAGGAAAACCTTTACTTTGCAGATAATCCACAGTTGTAGGTACATTTTAAGTAAATGTTGGGAAAAGATGAAATGAATGGCATTCTAGCTGACAGCCTCTACTTACTTGGCTTCTTAGAAGGAAAAACTCTATTCAGGAGTGAGAGAGGAAAAAGTGGAAGGTGTCTCAGTGAGAGCATTAAGACTTTTCTGTGTTAAGGAATAATTTTCTGTTACGGATCTCCATTTATACTAATGGTTGGGAAGAATAACTGTATCAAAGTTATATATCTGAGTGCAACTACTCTGTAAATGTAAAATTATCCCAAAATAACATATTAAAATAAAAAAGAAAGAAAAGCAACATATAACCATAAATATTCAAGGCAAAGCAACATCTCTCCATCAGGCAGGGACAGAGAAGACCTCTATCTAGATCAGATTCAGGAATGGGATGAAAGCAACCACCAAAGGTGTTGAATAGAACAGTCTTGAAGAAAGGGTTCACAGTCACCAACCTTAAATCCCTGGGTAATCAACACTGTTATGCTTCTGTTTGTAACTAATTCTTAGATATTTTGAACAAACCTTGCCAACAGGAACATTCTTAACATCTTCCACAAAAACGACTTCCCGAAGAGACCACTGCTCTTCGTTCACCTTTTCCTCTTCTTTCGGGGCAGGGGTTGACCGACGTCGTTCTTAGACAACAACAAAATGGTAAGTACCAAAAAGAAAATGTAAAAGAGACTTTATAGATTTCATCTAAATATATGAAGAATGATCATTTTTAAAGGGACACATAACTGAGATTTCTAAATAACAATTTTATGAACTTCTCCTTTCTGGACTGGGGTTTGACAACCAACTGCTACTTCGTACAAGTTCACAGTAAAGAACTATTAATTGTTGATGTCTAACTATCCTAATACTACTACAAATTATAAATAACTGTAAAGAACAAAAGGGTGTATTTTGGACTCTCAAAATTAGGATTAACTAACTAAAGTTTTAAAAGGAAGATCTGCTAGGCTGTTATTAAAACTATTAGATAAACATTGCAATCTTAAATTTTGAGGAGCTTTTAAAAATTTATTTAAATCCATGGTAAATCTACATTGATAAATGCTACAATTCCTTTATAACCAAGTCATAACTAACTTATAAAATAAGAATCAAAACATTCTAGGCAAAGACAGTTATTTCCATTATAATGAATTCTGTTTTAAAAAACTGTAATTCTCAAAAACAGAAATGGTCAACACCATAAACACTATCTTTCCATTTAAATATACCTGTGCAAAAAAACCCCACAAACACACAAACAAACCACTAAGGATAATACACCTCATATAAAAATATACTTAAAAATTGGCACAAGTTATTCCAGTCAGAAATGAATAGAGCATAGCTGTCTACTTGGGACTATACTTAGACCAGTACAGACTTCATATAAAACTTACTATATGGCATTGATGCACTGCTGGCAATTGAGGATGCATCACTACAGGTAGACGCTGGAGATGGTGGAGGACCCATTTCTGTTTTCACTGGTTCCTGCTTACTTTCAGGTCTACAATAAGAAACAAGATTCTCCTTATAATCAGGAAAATGAAATAACAGAAACTCTTCAAATAATTTATTAAGACAAGTTTATACTTATAAAGGAATAAAATAATTAAAACTTTCATTACATGGCATAATTTTAATACTCACTACACTGTAAAGGGTACACAGGGCTTACTTTCAACTAATTTTTTAATATAGAGTAACTATACCATACAAAACTATAAATAATGTAGGACAATGATGAGACAAGCTTTGTCTAGGAAGAACAACAAAAGATACTCTTAATTTATCAACAGAGCTTTATCATAAGCCTGTTGAGCAAAGAAGTTTCATACTGCAATACTAAACACTGATTTATAGCAATTTAACTTCAATAATTGATAAATGCAAATAAATAAATAAAAAGCCAAGTAGGTCATTAATTTCTTAGTTCGGAGAAGGAACTCTACTTATACCAGTTTATAAAACTACACTTAAGTCATCTGGTGATATTATTAATAAACTATGCTCCTTCAATGAGCTATTTCATTAATGCCCAAATAAGAAGTTAATTGCAGCAACAATATAATATTCTACAAGGCAGAAATCAGTTTTTAGTCACAAAAATGACTTGTTAAAAATTTGTTATTTCAGAGGCTGGGGCTGTAGCTCAGTGGCAGAACACTTGCCTAGAATGTTTGAGGCACTGGGTTCGATCCTTGGCAGCACAGAAAAATAAATTTCTTAAGGCATCCTGTCCATCTCCCACTACAAAATTTTTTTTTATTGTTATTTCATTCTGACACGTATATTAAAATCTGGGTCATAACCTTAACCCTCTGACCTTCTATTACTTTCACTAGGAACTTCACCTGAGTTTAGAAATAATCCAAAAAAAAACCAATATTATTTTCCCCAGAAGTGCACAACAGAGGCATGCTGTCAGCTATGCTGGCTGCTCTACAAACCCTGTGATGCTAGGGACAAACCCAATACCGATTTGCCACTAGCACACCTTAAAGTGGAAGATCTTTCAGTGAAAGGCAGAGAATAGTGCTAGTGACATGAAAATGACTATGCCCATGACATTTCATTTCGCTTAACTCTGGAAGTTTATTAATACAAATGGCCAATTCCAGAGATTTGAAAAACTTCATTAAGTTATAGCATTTAAACATTATAGTCTAATCTTTTTTATAGTTTACAATTGTTCACATCAAGTGTTCTTTAAAAAATTCATAAAAGAATGAAAATGTGTCCTGTTATGTTTAGGACAAAAATCAATGCAATTAGTAGGAAAGCCTAAATCTGAAAAGAAAAGAAAAAGAAAAGGAAAGAGAAGAGAAGAGAAGAGAAGGGAAGGGAAGGGAAGGGAAGGGAAGGGAAGGGAAGGGAAGGGACACTTTAAAAATCAATTAGGCATGAAATATAAAACTTTGGTTACACATTGTGTTTTTATCTTAACAGAAATCCATGTTTCTGGAATTTCAGTTTGCATTTTTAATATTAGGAGAAACAGCAGTGATAAAGCTAGTAAATTTATAATTACACTTGTTTGAGCATAAAAGGAAAGCAAACTAAAATTTTTCAGAATTTAAAAAACTTTTATCTTTTATATACTGTATAACATCAAACACTTTTCAATGACTGCATACACTTAAGAAAAAAATAAAACAAATTGTTTAAAATGTTATTTATGGAATGTGATGATACTACTACTCTTTCCATGTTAAAGGTCAGATATTTTTTAAGATTGGGGCACGCCCGTATTCCCAGTGGCTTTGGAGGCTGAGGCAGGATAATTCAGAATTCAGTCAGCCTCAGCAACTTAGCAAGGCCTTAAGCAACTCAGCGAGGTATCGCTAAATAAAATACAAAAACCGGGCTGGGGATGTGGCTCAGCGGTTGAGTGCCCCTGGGTTCAATCCCCAGTACCAAAAGAGAGAGAGAGAGAGAGAGAGAGAGAGAGAGAGAGAGAGAGACAGAGAAAGAGGAAGAAAGAAATAGAGAGAGATATTAAAAGTTAGTTAACGAGTTCATTAAAGATTTTTAGTTCATGTACTAAACCACCAAATTACAATACAACTATCTTTAAAGATGAATAATTGTTTTTTAAAGCTAAGATATTAAAATCTCTATTGCATTCCAAATAATAAGTCCCAGAATAGGGGATTAGATAAAAGTCAGTGGTATTTCTGTTCATATATCCCTCCAACACAAAAAAAGTTTACAAGTCTTACAGAATTCCCATTCCAGCACATGTAAAACCCTTCCTCTGATTCTTATTCAGGCAAAACATTAGAGAGAAATTAAAATGATTTACACAGGGAGAAGGAGGCCTAAAATAAGGCTGAACACATTATAACTGCTACTTATATAACTCCCACAAGGAACACAATCTAATGACAAAAGGGACACCAAAAAAAAGAACACCACTCTGCCATTCTGGCTACCATCAAGAACAAATTTAATATACAAATAGGCAGGCTGAAAACAGCAATTTTTAGCAATTCCAGATTTCTAGGCCACTATATACTTCTACATCTCCTTTGATTAACTCCATTATTATACACAGCAAATAAGGAACTGATATTAAAGCATAGGGTAAAATACTTACTTAGTTTCAGTAGTTTTGCTAGCTTTTTCCAAGCTTTTCAGGCTTTCAGGAGATCTAAGCTGAAATCTACAGCTGTCATTCATATTCCAAACTGACTCCATTAAGACACCAACCTTAGGAATCCCAGCACTAATTGAAAATGCAACTGCTCCAGCATGATATAGAGGATTATTTCTTAAGCATACCTAGCGAATCAAAGGAAACCACCATCAAGACAGCATAACTTTAAAACAAACTGGAATAACTGTCTTAAATGTATGGAAATGCAATACATAAAAGGACTGTTTCCTACGTTATCCAGTACAATCTTACACAATCAGTAAGGTTGAAAAAGCACCAACTTAATGATCTCCAAGAAAATTTGGTCCTAAAACTAAGGTGCAAGAGAAATTTCAGCATGTTTGCTTAAAAAATAAATAAATAAAAACACTAAAAATTCATGCAGCAAATAACCATTGTACTAAAAAGAAACCAAACAGCAACAGCAGAAAAGAAACTAAACAGGGTTATCATTTTAAAAAGAAAAAGAAAACAGCCTGTAATCCTCAGCTCAGGAAGCTGAGACAGGAGTTTTAAGAGTTCAAAGCCAGCCTCAGCAATGGTGAGGCTCTCAGCAACTCAGTGAGACCCTGTTTCTAAATAAAATACAAAATAGGGCTGGGGATGTGGCTCAGTGATTGAGTGCCCCTGAGTTCAATCCTCGGTAACAAACAATTCTACTTTGTTTCCTAATTTGAAATTATTTTCTTCCTTAATTCACAAACCTAACACAGGCTCTACTAACTTCATTCCTATGGATGTTTGCATCCCCCAGAAGACTGTTATTCTGTACTAGCCAAAAGCTTAGTGGACACACAATTTAAAAAAAATAATAATAGGTAGATATTGATATATTGTGTGCCATGTGTGAATATATAACAACAAATTCCATCATGATGCACAACTATAATGTACCAAGAAAAAAATGTGGAAAAAACATGTAGTGGTTAGTTTCACAGGTTTAAGTGCAAGAGTCAATAAGCTATAAAATGCTCACTGTCAGGGACTAACCTCAGGTGACGCATTGAAAACCACTGTTCAATACACCACAAACAGCTCCATCTGAGGCATGAACATTATCTGTGGAGATCATTTTTGAGGTCTCCAACCAGCCAGTCTTACCTATATTATGTTCGATTGTCCAGTAGCTAACAACGATCTTATACTTGACCAGTGTCAAATATGAGTATCATGTTTTTGGAGAGAGAGACAAGAGAGACAGAACAATGGTGGTGCATTTGAGAAGTACCACCATTGGAGGTAAAAACATTGGCTTAGAGTTGCAGTTCTACCAAAGAACAGTGATAGTCACTAACTATATCTCTGTGGCACAGATAATAGTTCTTAAAAGCAAGCTTCTAGGGAAAGTATGTTCTGCTTAGCTGTGACTAAGGGAAATTTCATTCAGAAGTTTTAGAAAAGACTAGTGTAAGTTTAAAGCCTGAAAAAGGTTCAATGAGAAGTAAGACTGTAACTGAAGAGAAATGTTACATGCTATAATAGGAGTTATTTACTAATATCTTCCTATAAAAATAAATGCATCTCAAAGACAAGGAGGAGTGTAGCTGGAGTCTAGCATACCAAGCTCTACAATGAATATTTGCTAAATACATTACTCTTGATAATTACTTTCTGTGAATGCTGACAGAGCTGAATACTCTTAAGTGACCAACAGCTCTTTCTGATATTAACACACAAATACTTTCCTTTTGTTGTGGCTGTCTTAAACTCAGTTTTCTAAAGCTTTAAAAAGAAAATCCATCCTTCACCAAGGTATTTTAATATGGTATATCTTTCAGCAATGTAGTAATGCCATGCTGCTTTCTTTACAGCTTTTCTCTCTGCACTGCAACTCTATTTTTTCTGCCCTCTCCGCCTACAATATTAGCAGAGTATTAGTATCTTATTGTCATGTGAGTACAGTTGACAAGGAACTTCTGAGAACATCAGAAATCAGTATTTGAACAAAATAGGAAACGAGAGGATCCTCGTAGGTAGGACAACCAGCCTGGCCAAACTAACTTACATAAATAATGAAAGCTGAGTAGTAATGTCTAGAAGAGTGGGTAATTACTAAGAATTTTCTAGTTGGAAGGCCAAAAAAGAATCAGAAAGACACAACCATTAGTAGGACAAAAACAAAACCAAAAAATTCCGAACAATAAAGTCACAACAAAAAAAACTGTGTACATTTAAGCTGGGTTTTGGGAAAAAATTAACAACTCAAGTAGTGACTAAATACTTATTAAAATAGGGGACAGATGATTATACCTTTTGGTGATGAGAAAAAAAACTGAAATAAAAATGCTAGATGAGGAAATTAGCACCACATTATGTAATAAAATCCATCGTAAGTTTTTAGGATTATAAATATATTCATTACTGCACTTGCTATAACATATAAACTCTGCTTTACCCTGGAGATGAGCTTTCATCACACTTCAAAAATTAAAAGTATAACAATGGTTTTTAAACTCTTACCATCGTCTCACCTTTTTTCACTATTAAATATTAATGGGTATCCCAAGTCCCTTGTTTATGTGGGTGGTATTGAGTTTTCAATAATCAGTAATGTAATGTATTAGCAACTAAAATTGAGATTTTTTTTCCTAAGCAGGGCATGATAGCACACATCTATAAATCCAGCTACCACAGATTCTGAAGTGGGGATCTCAAGTTAAAGTCCAGGCACCCTGGGCAACTTAGCAAGACCTTGTCTCAAAACAAGTGATAGCTCAGTGGGAGAATGTTTGTCTAGCATGTATGAGGCCAGGTAGATTTGGTAGGTTTGGTAGGTTAGGTAGGTATGTAGAAAAGAAAAGGAAAAGAAAGATTGTAATTTATTAACAGTAATAAAAACCATGTTAATATAAAACAACTTTATGAAAATAATTGGAGTTGCAAAAATAAGAATGAGGAAAGTGGCCTTGTTCACATTTTTACAAATCTATTAACGGCATGTTGAATAAGGCTACTAGATTCTCATGTCTGCTTCTACATTCAACCTGATTCAATGTTACTTTGACTTCAGTACATGGAGAAAATTTACCTTTAATGAGACAGAAAATTGGAAAAAAAGGGGCTCCCCAATCTCCGTGAAAGGAGCAAGGGATCAGCAATAGTCTCTGACCCACACTTCGATAACCAATGGAGTAATAGAAAATCACCCAACAGAAAACAATCAAAGGAGCCTAAACACATCTCAGACTCAAAAAATAGAAATATATGTAAATGCAGAGACTTGACAAAGACTTCTGCCTCCTGCTAACAACATCCCCACAGAGCAATATCTTTTAAACAAAATGTTCATCACCTGGACCATCTATTAAACACAATAATGCCTGGTCCTATCACCAAGACAAACTGAAACATTTTTGATAAGGATGATTCCAGGCTCTGCATTTTAAAAGTACCGATTCTTAAAATGAGGCAAATATAGGGAAATGTGACTCGTAGGAAAGCCACTGATATGAGGCTAGAATCTGTAAAATTGTTACTCATTTGAATAAAGCTACTGGAACCAAATCCTTCAAATACTACTCATCTATTAAATTGCTTACAAGAGAAGGAAGTGATTTTTAGAAGAAATGATGTCCCTTAAGACAGGTTTAATTCTTAATTCAAACCCCTTACCTGGGTACCAACAGTGATGTTTGGCATGGAGGAAATACCAGCACTGGATTTGGGCTTTTTATTTTTTGCTCTAGCTTTCTCTAACATTTTCTTCCTTTGACTAAAAGGAACTACACCCCTGGAAAGGAAAACCATAAATTGGTCAAATAAGCAGCAACCAAGCCCCCAAAATAAATCTGAAATTACACATATACTGTCATTTAAAATTTGATATTTTCCTTCTCTATATGTTTTGCCTCAGAATACTATTAACATGTACAACTTGTTTAAATTTAATAACTGGATTCAGTTTTAATAAACTTTTAGGATTAAATTCTTTAAAAATGCTGTATCAATGGATATTCTTCTTCAAAATTATTACATTTCATTAGGAGACTTCCTATTAATTTGTCAATACAATTTACTGTTAACTTCTTAAGATACAATGAAATAAATTTAGATACCTTCTAACATTAAACTATAATTAAATAAGGAAGAGAACACTCTAAAATTTTTAAAATATTCTATGTACTATACTTTCAATTGTTTAAAAACGAAATGCATATTTATGTATACATAAAGGGGGAGAAAGATGAAAAATGCCCCAAATATTAGCGGCAGTTATTTTTGGTACATACAATTCTAGATGAGTTTTTATTCTACTTTATACTATCATAAACTTTAAAATATAGTCACTAAGTATGTCTTACTTTTATAAATTTACCTAAAGTTTCTGTTTTTTGTTTTTTGTTTTTTTAAGTTAACTATGCTCTAAATTGAAATTTCTGTCCCTACAAAGTATTGACCTTCTCATGTTAGTATTCCACTCCTCAAAGCAGGTCTCCATGCACATAAAAATATTCACTGAAAGAAATTCCTCCTTCCTACATACTTACCACCAATATAAATTGTTCTCCAGCTGGGCACAGGTATAAAGGGCACAGCAATGTAAAGAAACTATCCGTTCTCCTTGAAGTTCGGAGTAAGTCTGTGCAGTGTGTTCTAATTTAGAAGCCACAGAACTTAAAGTTTCATCCACCCATGTAGCAACCTAAAGAATAAAATGTCAGAGATTTAAACTAAAACAGGTAATCTTTCCAAAAGAACTGTGATCAAAACTGGAGTAAGGCATATATACTTTGTAGTCTGGAATTCTAAAATATTTTGAGCTAAACATTGTATTAGAGAACAGGTTCTTAGTAATACTAGAAATTAAAATACTTTCTACACATGTATATTAAAACTGCAGCTATCTAAATGAATGCCTAAGGCCACCTTTAAGACTTAACCAAAACTAAACATTTGCTTCAACAATTTTTAATAGAATTAGGGACTTTAAAGTCAAACTGATCATTTGAGGTATAATATCTATATTTTCTCAAACTATACCTTTCTCAACTTCCCTGTTTTTCCTTGACAGAAAATATTTCCCATCTCTTTGACTTTTCTTGAATATTTTTTCCTTTCCGTAAAGTAAAAAACTACTTTTAAAGTTGAATTATAGCATAAACTAATTTCCTGGCCATCCAAAAACAAAAACAAAAAACAAAAAAAACCCAAAAAAACGAAACGGACAACACTGGATCACTTTCTTGATCCAGGTTTGAGACACTTTGTATTTATGGACCTAATTAGATTAGAAGGATAGAAAATGAAAAGATGAAAAGGGGCAAGAAGAGAAAGAAAACCAAGAATTTAAGCATGAAATGTTTATTAATGCAAAGTGGCTCCTACCTTGTTATTTTCTGTAGCTACAGTTGCTCTTATGCTATTTGCAGACAGGAGGACTATCTTTTCATTGGTTAACCCCAAAAATGTTGCTCGTGGATGATGTAATGAAGGATTCTTTGAAAGCATAAGAAAAATGATTACTGTTTTATATGTTGATATGTAGAGCTATTCAATGCAAGATTTAATATAACAAAATACCTGGGCATTTCTGTAAGGCTCAG
The DNA here is from genome assembly GCA_020662805.1 of Glaucomys volans. Classification (NCBI taxonomy): domain Eukaryota; kingdom Metazoa; phylum Chordata; class Mammalia; order Rodentia; family Sciuridae; genus Glaucomys; species Glaucomys volans. Next base: position 152,731 of record JAJEJO010000484.1, read on the forward strand.
ATTCACTCCATTTCCACTGATAAAGTTCTCCTTTACTGCTGACAGCCAGAAGTTCGGAATACAGAGCCCCAATACAAATAAATTTGGTTCCATCCTATAAAGTAAAAATAATACCATACTATAAACATACAAATTACCAAGTCCACTAGTTTGGACACTGACACTATAATCACTAAATTCAAATCTAGATTCATTATGTGAACACATAAGACACAGCTATCACAATGTCTTTAACACAGCCTACAAGGTCCCCACATAAGGCTCTGGTTCCCTCCATGAACTCCAGTCACCATACCCTTCTTCCTGTTCCTAGACCAAGTTCATCAAGACCTCACCCTAGCACCACTGTCCGTTATTCTCTCTGCCTACATTACTTTTTCTTAGGCAACTCATTCCCTCCTCAATCAGGTCTGCTCAAGGAGACCTTCCCTAACCATACTTCTACAAAACCAGCACTCTCACATTCCAGCTCCTGATCCTGCTTTTTAAATAACAGCATTTTATGACTTATTATGTTTACCTATTTATCTCACACAAATATAAACCTGTCTTTTTCAGCACTGTATACTCAGAATGTTCATAAAGTAGGTGCTCAATAAATATGTTAAATGAGTAAAGAAAAACAAAACAAAACAAAACAAAACAAAAACAGAATAAGGACTTGAAGCAAGGAATATCAGAGGTCAAAAGAGAGGATTCCTAAAATCCTTCCCTGTTTCTTCCTGACTCTTTCAACCTGCTGAAAAAAATGTCTTTATTTTGTAAGGTATAAGTTCATTAACTTTAAAGATAAAACACATGCAATGAACTGGGATGAATTAAATTATAAAAACCTTAGAAACTTGAAATTGATTTATAAGTATAAATCAATACAAATGATAATTTTTTAAAATGTAAGACCAAGGATTACAGACATGAAGCTAACCAGAAATCTCAGAGCAAAACTTGCCAGTAACAGATCTTAGGTTGTATATTTCACCAATCCTACATGTTAGATAAACCTTATATGGTCTACCAAGATTTTATAATATACTAACAACAGATCATACTTTGTACAGATAAAATATTAATTTTAATCTTCTATTTTAGCTGTACCAGGCAGCTCTTGTTTTCAAGTACTTATATAGAGGGGATAGTAAAGAGATTGAATTTGAAATTCTCTAAGTTATCAATTCCTCTCTTCCTTCACTATGTGTATCTGAAAACCACTGTTGATTTTCTCTGTGATGGCTGCACTGAATCTTACTTTTTCTACCTCATTCTCTCTCTCAATCCCAGGGTTAAAATAATCAGATCAAATGAGTCCAAAACATGAATCCAACACATATTAAGTTAGTGGCTTCAGGTAAATTATGTAATTTCTCTGAACCTACTCTTCACTTCTAGAGTATTATAATACACATATGTGGGGAGGACAAATACACAGCACAGAGACCAGTGCAAAATAAGTGATTACTCTGCTTCCGAATTCATCTCCTACTCATCAAAAACAAACAAACAAAAAACAGCTCTTGATACAGGCTCCCTGAATATTCCTACCTCTAGATTTACTTAATGAAAGCACCATTCTCACCTCCTCCCTTAAAGATAAACCACATATATACTAAATGTGAATCCTGACCATACCTACCCCACAACCATCCTAATTATTCTTTCCTTCAGAACTCCTCATGATAAAGTGAATTCTCAGTTGGTATATGTTTCATCTTACCATCTTTCACTAACAGCTACAAATGCACCTCCAAACAGCAAATCAACAATTGAGTCAATCCACCCTTTCTTTAAACTCTTCACATCATTTGCTTCTGTTCATTATTTGTTCTGAAACCCACTCTCTCCCTTGTTCACAGGTCACCACTCTCTACTGGTCTTCCACCTACCTGCATGCTACTGTGTCCATCTCCCTTATACCACAATGCACTCCCTACACTACAGATTCTGCCCTTGTCCCTTAATTCAAATTATGCTCCACTCTCATGCTCAGTAACTACATCCACTAAAGCACCATGCTTTTATACATGTCATCATCTTCTATCCCCAGACTCACCTAAAAAGCGGTCTACCTGGACAGACAGGCACTATACCAAGCACCATAACATCTCCAAAACAAATTCATCACCTCCTACAAAGCTGCACCTCAACTGCAGCCCCCATATAAGTGAATGACATCCACCACCCACCCAGTACTAGAGACATGGGAACCTGGGAATCCTCCTCAACAACTCCCTTTCTCTCATCAAACAAGTCACTAGTAAAGGAGTGTTGCATTTGTCTCAAATTCATTTCAGACTCTTTCCTTCCTGTCACCACTGCCTCTGCTTTGTGAGACCCCCAAAATTCATTCATTAACAATCTTCATAACAGACTCTAGATTGTTTCCCCTGACATACTCCCATGATGCAACAGAATTCACTTCCTTAAAAACTACCTCATCACATCACTTCTCTAAGGACTCTATTAGCTTCTCATTTACTGCAGAGTACATCTTAACTCATTGGCCAGTTATCTATGTCACTTACCAATCCTGCGCCATCCTACCTCTTCTACTCCCTACCATAGAGTGGTAATTCTGAACTTTTCAGTGTTCCACAAACACACCTTTTATAACTCCAGGCCCATGCTTGATGTTTGGAATGCCTTTGCTTCTTGGACACTGCCACTGAGCCCCCAAACTGTTGCTCAGCCAGATATGGTGATGCACACCTTAATCCCAGCAGCTCGGTAGGCTAAGGCAGGAGAATTACAAGTTTGAGGCCAGCTTTAGCAACTAAGCAAGGCCCGAAGCAACTCAGACCCTGTCTCAAAGTAAAAAATTAAAAGGGATGGCGTTGTGGTTCAGTGGTTAAGTTTCCCTAGGTTCAAATCTCTTATATCAAACACACACACACACACACAAAACTGCTGCTTAAATGTCATCTCCTCTATGAAAGCCTTTGTCAAGTCCATCAGGTGGTATAGACAGTCCCCACTATAAACCCCTACAGAATTTTATGCACACCTTTAGTTTAGCACTGACCATGTTATGAACACATCACACTACATGAATGTTTGCATTCCCCACTGAATTCGTCATGGGAAGTTCCATAACAGAGTCACCTGTAATTACTATAGATCAGTTTGGCACAGCACAAAAAACGAGCACACCAACCAACTGCTGAATGAACAAATGAATCTTAATCCAACTTCTTCAAGTAAAGGACTTGCTACATCAATATATACTCTTGAACAAAACATTCCACAATAAAGAGGCCCCGTCAGGACTGATTTGCTTCATCCTTCAGAGAAAGGCCAATGGTTAAGTTCTGAATGAGCCAGTAGAGCCTCCGAGGCTCTGAAAACCCACTAGTGTGTGGATGGATGGTACAACCAGCAGCCTGGGAAAGACAACAATAGACTCACCCATTCCTTCTGCTTCAAATCTGTCTATATGAAAGAAACTTTGCATTTAGAGAAATATAAAATAATCAAATATACAAAAAATAACAATATATCTCAGCTCACTCATTTCATAACATCATACGAAACAATGTTTTATTGTCTGAATGAAATACTATTTGCTGCTTTTGAGTAAGTTGGGGCCTGCTTTATATCAGTTAGGAAAAGTTGATAGGCCCTACTTCTTTGAAAAACAGTACTTCATAATTTATTTGTTGGTTTTGTTTGTTTGGGGTATTGGTGATTGAACCCAATGGCACTCAGCCACTGAGCCACATCCCCAGGCCTTTTTGTATTTTATTTTGAGGCAGGATCTCATTAAGTTGCTTAGGGATTCACTAAGATGCTGAGGCTGGCTTTGAACTCACAATCTTCCTGCCTCAATATCCCAAGTCACTGAAATTATAGGAATGTGCCCCTGCACCTGGTAGCATTTATTTTTAAACAAAAATAACATCATTCAGGGCTGGGCCTATAGCTCAGTTGGTAGAGTGTTTGCCTCACAACCGCAAGGCCCTGGGTTCAATCCCCAGCACCACAGGAAAAAAAAAAAGAAAAAGAAAAAGAAAAAAATTAAATTATTTAATTTACAACTGACTTAATAATTGCATGAGTCCCTCCCCAAAGGGAAGAGAGAAATTATTTAAAATGATGGGAGTAATTTAGTGGCCAAAGCTTATGAAAAAGCAAGTAGCCCCGTAACATGAACTCCTACTGATCATACCTAAACTTAGAAGTCTGTATTTCGAAAAAGTTGGTCTTTCTATTCCTAAGTATTTTATTCTCCCATAAAACTTAGTTTTCACCTTTTTTGATTGCCTACTATTCTATATCATCAGCAAACACTAGTTTAACCATTAAGTTCCAGCCCCAAATCCTGTCAGTCAAGGCAACGTACTGTGCTCTATGACTGAAAGGAATAGCAACAAAAGGTTGTACTGTGTCATTTGAATTTGGCCAACTATGTATAGTCATATTTCATTTCTCCTTTCCCTATTCTCCTTATGCCTAGCTTCTTTTCTTTTTGTGATCATTTCTCATTTCATTATTACACTACATTTGTGACACATCTAACAGTATTCCCTGGAAGTTTCCAAGTATCAGCTTAAAAAAAAAAACCAACAACAACTAAGACCTTCTTCCACCCAACTTCCACTCCTAAAATCCTCTACCTTAGCTCTCATCAGTGTGGAAACCATAATAAAAGTGAAGTAATATAACCAACAAGTTTGATCAGTTCATTCTATCAAGACTGCACAAAATAATTTAAACAACAAGGAGTCAAATGCCATAGGCATTTTTTTTTTAATACCATTCAAAGAACCAGAATGACTCAAAAACCACAATTCAAAGGGCTGGTGAGAATAAATTTATGTCCACTACATTATATGAAATAGATCCAGAACAGTAAGAGGCATGACTAGTAATTACAGTCCCTACTTGCTGGATCATTTTTCCTTTTCATCCTCCACACAATAACCAACCGTTCCTGGGAACTTAGTGAATACAGAAGAACATGTGCATCCTTTAAATTCAGACTATGTTTTGCTAGAAAGCACAAAGTTTTTATGTTTAGCAAATTTACCAAACATGGATTTCTGTTAACTAATTATATCTATTTGAGGTTTGTAACATGACATTATGGGATACACACAGCATTACTATACTTAAGTAGATTAACATATTAATCAACTCATTTTGTGTGTGTGTGACACAGGGGGTTAACATCTACTTAACTGACAAATATCCTAATACAATTTTATTAACTACAATCCTCATGTGTACATTAGATTTCTAGACTTGTTTATTCTACATATGTACATAGGCTGCTTTATATCCTTTGACTACATCTTCCCATTTCCTCCCTATACTCTTTGACTACATATTCCCATTTCCTCCCCATCTATAGTAATCAGTGTTAACTCTATTTATTTGGCTTTTTAAAAAATTAGTCTACATATAAATAAGATCAGGCAATAAATATTTTTCTTTGTGTCTGGCTTATTTCACTTAGCATAATGTCCTCTGGGTCCACTGTAGCAAATAACAGCGTCTCCCTCCTCTTAAATAATATTCCAGTGTGTTTACGTATCACGTTTTACTATCCATTCATTCATCAACAGACATTTCAGTCGCTTCCTATCTTGCCTATTATGACTAATCCAGCAATGAACATGGATGGGCATGTTATCTTCAGTAGGCAGTAACTTCATTCCCTTTGGGTATATCCTCAAAGATGAATTACTGGCCTATAAGGTAGTTCTATTTATTTCATAAAATTCCACAATTTTCCATAGTGGTTGTGCCAATCTATATTCCTACCAAAAGTATACAAAGTATACTAAGGGTTCCCTTTTCTCTATACCTTTGTCAACTCATCTCTTGTATTTTTGGTAATAGTCACCTTATGGCAGCATTAATTTGCATGTCCCTGATGATTAGTGATGTTGAGAACCTTATCACATATCTGTTGGACATTTTTATACCTTCTTTGAAGAAATGTCTCTTCAGATTCTTTGCCCATTTTTTAACTGGGTTATGTTTTTTTAAATTTTTAAATTTGTTCTAATTAGTTGTATATGACAGTCGAATACATTTACACATTTTGAAAGATCATACATAAATGGGGAGTGTAATTTCTCACTTTTCTGAATATACATTGTAGAATCTTATCAGTCATGCAGTCATATGAGGTAATAATGTGTTTCACTCTACTATCCTTCCTATGCCCATATCCCTTCCCCTCCCTTCACTCCCCTCTACCGAATATAAAGTAACTCTATTCTTCCCTATCTCCCCCTCCCCTATTGCAAATTAGCATCTGCATATCAGAGAAAACATTCAGTCTTTGATTTTTTGGGTTTGGCTTATTTCGCTTAGCATCTCTAACTCCATCCATTTACCAGCAAATGCCAGAATTTCATTCTTCTTTAAAGCCGAGTAATATTCCATTGTGCATATATACCACAGTTTCTTTATTCTTTCATCGGCTGAAGGGCACCTACATCGGTTCCATAGTTTAGTTATTGTGAGTTGAGTTGCTATAAACATTGACAGTTTCTAATCATCTTATTTCAGTTGTATCTGTTTGTGATATTTCCTTTCTCATCACGTATTTTAGTAATTTGGGTTTTCTTTTTCTCTGTTAGTGTGGTTAGGGATTTATCAATTTCATTGATTTATCAATTTTTCAAAGAACCAACTTTGTGTTTTGTCAATTTTCTCAATTGTTTCTTTTGTTTCAATTTCATTGATTTCAGCTCTGATTTTTTTTTTTTTTTTGGAACTGGGAATTGAACTCAGGGGTACTTGGCCACTGAGTCAGATCCCCAGCCCTATTTTGTATTTTATTTAGAAACAGGGTCCCACTGAGTTGCTTAGTGCCCTGCCCGTGCTGAGGTTGGCTTTGAACCTGCAATCCTCCTGCCTCGGTCTCCCGAGCTGCTGGGATTACAGGCATGTGCCACCATGCCTGGCTTCAGCTCTGATTTTAACTATTGCCTGTCTTCTGTTTTTGGTGTTGACTTGTTCTTCTTTTTCTAGGGCTTTGAGATGTAATGTTAGGTCATTATTTGTTGACTTTCTATTCTTTTAATGAATGAGTTCAATGCAATGAACTTTCCTCTTAGCACTGTCTATATAGTGTCCCAGAGATTTTGATATGTTATAACAGTATTCTCATTTACCTTTAAGTATTTTTTCATTTCACCCTTGATTTCTTCTACTATCCATTCATCATTCAATAATGTATTATTTAGTCTCCATGTGTTAAGAGTAGCTTCTATTTTTTATTTTATCGTAAATTTCTAATTTCAGTCCATTATAATTTGATAGAATGCAGGGTATTATCTCCAATTTTTTGGATTTACTAACAGTTGCTTTGTGGCATAAGATATGGTCTATTTTATATTCCTAATATTGAGTTGTTAGAGTACTTTGTTTTTTTAATTTTGGATATTAATCCCTATTAGATAAGTGGTCATATAAATATTTTTTCCAAGTTCATAGACTGCCTTTTCATTTTGTTTCCACTGCTATGCAGAAGTTTTTTAGTTTGATGCAGTCCCATTTATTTTTGCTTATATAACCTAAGCTTATTTAGTATGATATCAAAAAAGGCTAATGTTAAGGAGTTTTTATATTCTTTCCTAGGAGTTTTCTGGGTTTAGGTCTTTTGTTTGGGTCTTTGATCCATTTTCATTGATTTCTTTTTTAATATGGTCTAAGAGTCCAATTTTTCCTTCCTTTCTCTCTTGTATGTGGAAATCCAGTTTTCTCAGCATCATTTACTTAGACTATCTTTTCCCCATTGCATCCTCTTAATGCCCTTTTTGAAATTTAGCTGACCACACATGTTGGAATTTACATCTGGGCGCTGTTTTCTGTTCCACTGCTGTTTCTGTTTTTATACAAATGAATAACTGTTTTAACTTCTATAGCTATATAATATAATTTTAAAGCAGGACGTGTGATGCCTTCAACTTTTACTTTCTTAGTATTCCTTTGGCTACTTAAGTATTTTTGTGAAGTCACATGATTTTTTTTTCTTTTTTTGGTACTGGGGATTGAACCCAGGAGTACTCCACTACTGAGCCACATCCCCAGCCCTATTTTGTATTTTATTTAGAGACAGGGTCTCACTGAGTTGCTTTGGGCCTCACTAAGTTGCTGAGGCTGGCTTTGAACTCACAATCCTCCTGCCTCAGCCTCCCAAGTGCTGGGATTACAGGCATGCACCACCGCGCCCGGCTCACATGATTTTTTGATAATCTTTGCTGCATCTGTGAACAATGCCAATGGTTAAATTCATTCCTAAGGTTTTGTTTTATTTTGATTCTATCATAAATGACTGCCTTCTTGTTTTGTTTTTTAAGTTGGGTCATAGATTACCTGTATATAGAAATGTTACTAGATTTTGTATGATGGTTTTAGAGTCTTCAACATTACAAGCTCTAATAGATTTTTTTGGAATTGTTCATTTTTTGTATTTATTGGATTATAGTACCTACAAACAGATAATTTTATTTCTTCCTTTTAGATTTCAAAGAAAGATAATTTTACTTAATTTCTTTTTCTTATCTAAATGTTCTTGCTAGTACCATTTTTGTAGAAGTGGCAAAAGTGGGCATCCCTGCTTTGTACCAGATCTTACTAGAAAATTCTTCAGTTGTTTCCCACTGATTATGATGTCAGCTGTGGATTTTTCATAATTGGCCTTTATTATGTTGAGGAACTTTTCCTTCCACACTTAAAATGTTAAAATATTTTTATCAAAAAAGGATGCTAAATTCTGTCAAATGCTTTGCCGGTATCAACTGCCAACTGTGTGATTTTAATGTTTCATTTGGTTAATGTGATATATCACATTGATTGACTTGCATATGTTAAAGCAGCCTTACATGCCAGGGATAAATCCATCTTGGTCATGATGTTACTACCTTCTATTTCATGTGCTGATATTTCACTGAGGATCTGCATCAATGTTCATTAGCAAGATTGGCAATTATTTTTCTTTTTAGTAGTATCTTTGTCGACTTAGGTATCAAGGTGATGCTGGACTCATAAAATGTGTTTAATTTTGATTCTTGTTGAAAGCAGGTTAATATAAGTACATACATAGTCACAATTTATATATAAAATGTTCAGTAACATAGAACCCCAATTTTTATTCCAAGACAAATAAACTACAAAATGAATAAAAGGGAAAAAAAGAGCTGTTTTATATAACCACCAAATTGAAAAATTACCTCATTATAGAGGACCTCAAACACAAAACAACATGAACTGAAACAGATCTACTTCAGCATACCCAAATCTATTACTGGTCTCTCTCTCCCCTCAGTAGCCTCAAAGAACTGTCTGTTTTCTCTTTCTGAAACAGGAAAATGCTTCTCCTTGTTCTTTACACTTAATATTTACAAATTCATTATTTAATTCTTATGACAATCCTATAAGGTAAGTCCTTAGACCATCAGATCCTCAACAAAGCACCAAGCCCTGTAGCACAATCATGTCCACATCTTAAGAGGAGATAAAATGATGGGTACATGGCTCTTTACTCTGCTTTCCAAATGTTAGCTTAATCATGATGCACAAACTGTCCTGAGCTGGAATTCCTCATTAGACCCTTAGCTCTTGGTGGACTGGTCTCTTACAGTGCTAGTCTCTCCTCACACCATGAGTAGTACCAAGGGCATTTGATACCCTATTTTCCTGCTTTCTCCACCTACTTCAACCCCTGGCCAAGCCATTCCTCCAAACCCTCCACTTCTCAGGAATCACTGTACCCAACCAGTTTTGGAAAACCAATATGGTCTCACATGTTGCGTGTTTTTTCCGATGATACTTAATTTTGCACCCCCTATTATGATAGTTTGCACTGTCCTAAAACTACCTAAAAGAAGTCTTTTTCCCCTCTCAATAGCTCTTTACATTCTAAGTATATATCATCAAGTCTTGCAAAAGCATCTAATGATATTTGTTGATGATAGTGATAATGCTTAATAGTTTACTTGGGCTTAACCTGTTTCCTCTCCGGAACTGAAATTTCTGTGTCTAGATTTCAATCATGAACTAAGTGTTTTTCTGGGCACAGTGGTGCCTCCTATAATCCCAGCTACACGAGAAGCTGAGGCAGGAAGAACAAAAGTTCAAGGCCAGCCTTGGAAACTTAGGGAAACTCTGTGATAAAATAAAAAAGTTTAAAAGGGCTAGGGTTATATTTCAGTGATAGACTGCCTCTGTGTTCAATCATCAGTATCACAAGCAAATTAACTGGGTAGCTAATTAATTAAATTAAAACATGGCTGGGGATGGCAGACCTAAACCTTACATTCAATCCCCAGTACAATCGATCAATCAATCAAAAAAATTTAAAAAGGACTGGGATATAGCTGAGTGGTAGAGTTCCTACCTGCATATGTGAGGCTCTGGGTTCAATTCTTAATACCACAAAAATTAAATAACATAAAGAATTTCTTTTTAAATGGTGCTTTTTAAGTTAGGGTTTAACTGGCGGAAGGGGGGGTTACTCTTACTTTATTTCACAAATTGCGCTTCTTCCATTAATTCCATGTCTAAATAAACCAAAAGTGTATACAGTCTCAAGATTTCATAATGCAGTCAGTATAGTTACTATCTCTGGAAACAAGCTGTATCTAAAAGCATGCCTATCAATAAAGACCAAAAAAGGCTAGCTAAATCTAAGAGAGGACACAACAATGGTAAGGCTTGCTAAATTCATACTGTTCAAAAACACTTTCATTAACAAAAATAATACATAATAAAGAAGCCTGGACTAATAATATGTGATGGCACTAGTAAATGATTCTTGAGTCCTCTATTACTTCCTGCCAATATGAAACTCAGTTCTAACATGATCCAGGCAAGGAAAATAGCAAATAGTGACTAATGCACCAAAAAAAAAAAAAAAAAAAGAGTAAAGGTTCAATGGTTTAAATCACTATCTACCATATGAAGTAAAAGTAGAACTGGAGACATTTCCAGTTTATGGAAATAAGAATGCAATTTCAGGAAGTTTGGAAGCTGCCAGAGAAAACAGAATAACCTTTTGCTTCCAGAGAAACTGATTAAAATTCATGTTCTCTCTTACATTCAAGTTTTCCACAAGAGCTGAATGCAAAAGAAAATAAACAAGTTACATCAAGACTCACCAAAAAACATAAATTCATAAAGTTAATATTTTCCCAAATTCAAGTTCAAATTCAGACTCTCCTTTTCTACTTGTGATTAACCTCAAGGTTCCCATCTTCTTTTGGTTTATTTCTGCTTAAGAAAATTTCCTACCCAACTAGTTCTGAAAATAAGAACAAACAGGCACACAAAAATGAATGACAAATACATGGACACCTACAGAAGGCTCTGCATAAAATTACCAACCACTTAGAACAATGAAACATATATACCATCAATAGGGTGCATCTGCTCATTCCACTTATAACAGTGGTGGCTTTTTGAAGATTTCAATCCACTTCACAAATCCTAAATGCTTTCTGAAATCCATTCATTATTCTACTCCTCAGGATGCCAAGCACAACTCTCCCAGTCCATTCCACTTCAGACTGCTTTGTCTCCCACAGTATTCACAACAAAATTCTATCAGAATTCACTGTCATTAAATGGGACACCAACTAATCAAAGAAAAACAGATCCCCTCATTTTGTCCTGAGGCATGCAGCATCAATGACCAGAAGCTTGCCCTGCAGAAACTGGGGTCCACCTGACATTTCAAATTTGGCAAAATAATCTCTATAAACATTATTAGAGTTACATCAGAAAAGAAATCCTGGAATAGAATGGTGATGTGTTATCTAAAACTACCCCCCCTTTCTCTGATGTACTTAATCAAGTAGGAAGAAAATAGCACCAATGAACACAAATACTCAGATGACTCACACAATAACAGTGAAGATGTACTACTCGAATTTTAAAACACAATTACCACTTTATGTTTGTGAGTTTGTTTCTTTATTCCCTGGAGGGGGCATAATATAAAAAAACTGAATAAATAAAACAGAGCCTTTTCAAAGGAGACAAAAAGAACTTGTCAGGAATTCTTTTAAATTGAAAGGGTGAATATTTTTTCCAAATACCTTATCAGGCCACCACTGCAAATCTTCTCCTAGAGATACTGGACTTTGAACAGGTGTGTTCTTCTTATCCAAGCTGGGCTCTCCTTCTTTGCTGGTAGAACCCCTTTCATTATCAAATGAGGCTCCATCAAGCCACCTTCGCTCACGTAAACGTAAAACGGATTCACGTTCACGCAACAGCTCAGAGTCTCTCTCTAAGGGAAGAAGGAGAACTGGTATGCAATTGGGTCACACCAGTGGGATAAAAGTAAGCCACTCTCTAGTAAAGACCCTTCAGGATGCAACTAACAGCAGTTTATCTACTCACAAAAATTTATGTAAATGTATATCTAATAAAGCTGACATGCAACATTCAAAACATTAATCCTTTTCAAGTGAATGGATGAAAATTATTTAAGTGTTCTTTAAAATTATGCAGAGGCATAGTTCAAAAGTGGTCTAGTACCCGATATTATTTCAACTATGTGCTTTGAGAGCAGAACTGCTTTATTTTAAATTTGACTTTGGTTTTTTAATGGAGTTCAAAATTTTTGGCTTTCATTAGAAATGCTTACTATAAATTTTGCAAGTTAGAAAAATGTACATATTAAAATTTCAACACATTAGATAAAAAGAAGCAAACCAAAGAGAATGTTACAAAGTCTTCAGTTATTCAAAAACAAAGCAAAACAAAACACAGACAGAAAAAGTACTTAATAAATTCCCCAGTACCACCAAAAAATGATGAAAATAGAAAAAAATACTTGAACTGGTTAAACCCCATTAACAAACTAATTATGAAATTTTTGATAATCAAGCCCTTGTTTAGGGTAGCTTTTATAGGCTGGATTTTTATTGATGTTTTATTTAAGATTTTTTGAAGAACAAAACACACTTTTTTGTGGTTTTGGGTTTTTTGTTTGTTTTTTTAAAGCATCTATAGAATTTTCTTTAAAAAAATGCATCTCCTGCAATTGGTCTACAAACTGCTTAAAGCCACTTTTTTTTTTCCATTTGCTCATACATTACTTTTTCAGTAAAGTAATCAAAATAAGTTTTCTAAGACTTGTGTACTAAGAATTAGGGACAATATATAGTTGCACCATACAAAATTGCCACATACGTAGTTCAAAAGTGGCCTAGTACCAGCTATTTCATACAGTTTAAACTAAAAGTAATGCCTACATAGAATGAACACAGGAAGAAAAACGGAAAAATTTAGGAGTTATTTTTGTCAGAGACTAAATATTTGAAAATGTAATCCTTAATACACCTAAGACAATAAAGTATCCTTTTTAAAAAAACCTTTTAAAGCTACTACATAATATGTCCAGTATGTTAAAAGATCACCCATAGGTCTGTTTTTTAAGTACTTTTAAGTACTAGGTATCTGCAGCAAGGTCATGATACATGGCATCTTTTCCTGTTTATTAATGATCAGTAAATAGAGCTTATTTTTTTGCCTATCATTTGATCAAGCAGTTTTAAATTCTAGAAAATTAAAATATAGTATCTATATTATAAAGTTAAAGTTGATTAAAATGTATACAGAAAGAAGCCAGCTTAATAGTTTCAGAGTTTTCTTTCTAATCTCTATCATGTACTATATCTTATAAGGATTTCAAACTTTTGAAAATAGCATTTTAATAAGCTAAACATTTATCTATACATTTAATATTGGTCAATTCCATTCTAGTAAGTTTTTCATATTTCACTCTTCCATTTAACTAGAATTTAAAATGAACAGAAAAATCATATTATTTTAATCAAGGAGACCTGTTTTCTGAATGCTGCATGTCACTATAAAGTAGAATTCTGCTTTTAGTTCAGAATCCATATTCCTAATTAAAAATACACTTAGGTAAGTTGTACCCCTTGATATGTACCATAAAACAGAAATAAGGGCATCTCTAAGATACTACTATGGCTCTTCAAAATAAAAATAGCTAGTTTTAATGCCAAAGTACCCCAAAACACTAATAAGGAATGATTTTATCTACTGTAATTTTACAAATTCAAATACAGAGAATCTAGTACTATCTTTCTATGCAGCCAGTCCACGATCAAAATGAAATAAATGCAAATTACCTCGAGATGAGCCTAGCCTGGAAAGTGATGAACGACGAAAAGAAGGGTAACCAAAATAGCTAATGTCCTCAGAAAACATGGCATCCGCATCAATAATGACACTTGGGTGAGCAGAATGAATGTCAGCATCAAGAAGAGACATAAGATCCTCTACAAGCAGAAACAAAAAAAAATTTTCATTTATATGCTTCAATGAAAGATCTGTAAAATTAAAATATGTTAAAATCAGTGATTAATATTATCTAAAGGGGAAAAAAAAACAACTGTCTAGGAAATAAAATTCACATTACTAACAAATTTTAAGGAACATCAGATGTAGAGTTGTTGCTTGATCTTACTAAATTATCACCAGAGAAAAAGAATCACTTTTAAGATATAGAGAGAATACAGTCAAAATATAAATGAAAGTTAAGTACAGTAGCATGCACATGTAATCCCAGCTAGTAGGGAGGCAAACACAGGAAGACCCAAATTTGAAGCCAACCAGAGAAACTTAGCAAGATCTTATCTCAAAATAAAATAAAAAGGGCTACAGATACAACTCTTTACAGATGCAATACACTGGGTGCTTGCAAGGTCCTGGCTTAATCGGGGACAGACACATGACACACCTAAGCGCAATTTGGTTATTATCTATTTTTATTAATAAGTTATCAAGCACCAATATTCCAGAGTCACATGTCAACTAGGATAAAGCCATACATAAATAACCATGCCTTTACTGGAACTAAGTACAAATCTACTGAGCTAAAATATTCCCCCAATTTCCTTTTATAGCAATTTTACAATTACATTAAGCAGCTCAGAGAAAACCATCTACCACCTCTAAAGAATAGTCAGAAAATCAGTTGTACTTTAAAATTCCAATTTTCAGTCAATGAGCACACCAGAAATGAGAAAAGCATGATGGTAATCCACCAACCTCCTGGCAAGTAAGATTCACTGGCTGTATCATCCCCATCATCTCCATCTTCATCATCCCGGCTAAGTAAATTATTTACAGCAAGGTTTACATCAAGATTTGTTCTCTGAAGTTCTCGAATAATGACACTTCTGGATTTCCCTTGTAAAACAACTTGAGCCTAAAACAAAAAATAAAGAACACTATGCTAATTCTCTTTAAATTCTTTATCAAAATCAGCTTTCCACAACCAATACAGAAAAAACACATATTTCAAAATTCATGATGAAAGTCCTATCTATGACCCACAAATTCAGTTAAGCCTCACCTCTTCCTACTGTCTTACATTAAATTTTCTACAAGATCCATACCTGTGAAATCAGTTCCTCAGGAATGACGGAAGCGGGAATAACTGGCTGGGGTTGACTACCCAAAAGCCCAGACCCTCGATCCCGTCCTGTCCGAATGACTCGAGTCTGTCTCCGGGAATCTCGAGCTCCAGCTGATGACCTACCAGAGGATCCTCCTCCACTACCACCCACTCCGGAACTCCAACGGCTTCTAAATATTGGAGAATTTGTAAAATTAGCATATTCAACAATCCATTCTGAAAAGATGACTCAGCCTCATTTTCATTCTTTTAAATTAAAGAACTATTTAATCGTTGTATTTTCTAGTAGCATTTTGACGAAAGGAAAAGGTTAATAGACGTGAGCTTTAAAATAACTGTCCCAATTTTGTTGCTGTTGTTGTTTTGGGGTTCTGGAGATTTAACCCAGAGACAGTTTACCACTGAGCAATATCTCTGGTCCTCTCCATCCAATCTCCTGCCTCTTTTTGGTGACAGGGTCTCATAAGTTGCTTAAAGGCTGGTCTTGAACTTGCAATCCTCTTGTCTCAACCTCCCAAAACACTGGGATTATAGGTATACACCATCATGCCAAGCCCAGTCAATCCCAATTTTTTTAATACTTAAATGTAAATTCATTTTTTAAATAATATCATACTTTTTCATTTTTGAAAATAATTTTTAAAGCTCTGTATTCATATTCCTTGTCTTAACCCTAAGATGAACTTTATAACACCTTTGCATTAAAAGTCATATCACATTCAACTACCAACACTGCATTATACAAGAGGTAAAATTCAGTTTAGAACTCAAAGTACTTTGCATGGAGGGCTGGGGATGTAGCTTACTGGTAGAGTACTGAAAGGAAGAGAGAGGGAGAGAGGGAGGGAGGGAGGCTGGGAGGCTGGGAGGCTGGGAGGCCGGGAGACAGGGAGACAGGGAGACAGGGAGACAAGGAGACAGGGAGACAGGGAGACAGGGAGGGGAGGGGAGGGGAGGGGAAATGAGGGAAGAGGAGGAAGGAGGAAAACTGGTGTGATCCTTACTATTGCACATTATCAATTCCATTTTTGCAGAATACACATCTACAGCTCAAGAAATGTCCAAGACAATTTTGGAGAAAAGCAATATTTTGCATCCTCAGAACTGTAGCATAAAACTGCACTTACTTCAGTTAAGTAACAGATTTTAGAAATGTCATATTAAATAACCATTAGTAGACCAGAAGAAAACCAAAGGGGTTTCATTAAAAGTACATTATATTAAAAAGAAAAAAGGCTATTAAGAAAATAATTCCATTTACAGTAGCACCAAAAAGAGTAAAAGCCTTAGGAATAAACCAAATCGAAGACTTATAAATCGAAAAGTGCAAAACACTGCCTTAAAAAAAGAGATTACAGTAGATAGGAAAAATACCCTACATTCACGGATTGGAAGACTTATTATTGTTATGAAGTCTATACTAACCATAGCTACCTACCATTATTCCTATAATAAACATGATTCATACCCTAAAGTACCAATGGCATTTTTTAATAAAGAAATAATCGTGAATATAATTCATCATAAAAATTCACATGGACTTTCAGAGAACCTGAAAAGCCTAAAACTATTTTGAAAAAGAAGAACAAATTGGAGAATCCACTGTTTTCAAAGCACATAACAAAGATATATTAATCATAACAGTGTGGTACTAGAATAAAGACAAAATATACTGATGGAACTGAACAGAAAGTCCACAAATAAACCTTTGAGTATACACTCAAATGATGTCAGCAGATAGTACCGAGACCAATCAATGGGAAAGAAGAGTCTTTTCAAGAACTGCTAGAAAAACTGGGCCTCCACGTGCAAAAGAATAAAAATGAATTCATTAAAAGGAAATTGGACCACATAGAAAACTTAACTCAAAATGGATCAAAGACACAAACTCAATACTTAAAATTATAAAATGCCTAATAGAAAACACAAGGAAGATTTATGACATTGGGATTGTCAATGATTTCTAGGATACAACACCAAAAACACAGGCAACAAAAGCAAAATTAGACAAATGGTTTTAAAAACATGTGCATCAAAGACACAATTGGGTGAAGAGGTGCCGGGGTCCAGCACTACCAGGGGTCATGGAACAGCTTGGTGAGGGAGAAGGCGTCAGCAAGGTCGAGAGTAAAGCGACACAGAGTCACAAGATCTAAGGCTAAGTTCTAAGTTTACTGTTTCACACACAATCTACATATATTCATTCACCCTGAGTACATTCTCTTGAGGTTACAAAGAGGAGAAGGTGGTGCAAGCTCTGAGGGAATCTGATGGGCATATGTATGAATCAAAATAAGATAAGTTCTCCTATTCCTCTACGAAAAACATCACGAAACCTTTAATTGGTTCTGGTTTTCATCTTACTAGGAACAATAAGAGCAGAAGCCATTCTCGTAAATTATATAGGTTTAGCACATCGTGGATTAAAGCTGAGTCAAGAATAATAAATAGCCATACTAATTAACCACACTTTTGGCATTTCTCTTAAAGGCAGATATAAAGCATAGCACCTTTTAATCCATCTATTGTATATAAAATGGAACTTCTTTTTGTTAATTAGTTAAATGACCTCTAAGAAAAGCACTTATTTTCTTTCATAATTTCTGTCTAAAGGAAAGGGAGACATATATCTAAAGGCTTTAAAGATTATTCTCTAGGGAAAGTTATAGCTTCCCATCAATCTTATATGCAATCCACATGGTCCCTGAACTGTGAAAACAGTTTCACTAAGAGGGGGGCACATCCTGGTCTGGGCTAAGGCAGCCAGGCAGTCTGGCTGCATTAAGCTAACCACGAGTGGTGGTCATAATTCTTAGGATCAACAACAAACAACTCTTGTTGATCTGACCCACAACATCTTTCTGTTGCTTAAGGTAATATTACATATGAAATCAGTTAAGGCTTGAGCAGTGTTATTTTTATGTTCCAAATCACTTAATGTCTGATTTTCTACCGAAATCTTTAAAAGCAAACATCCAAATATTGCACCATTAACAATAAGAAATAACACAAAGACAAGAAGGAGCATGCCATCTCCACATATCCCAGAAGATTAGACTGCAAAAATCTTCCCCAGTGGAACCATGTCAAACACTGAATGGAATAGTGGTGGGTGTGGCAAAGAGGCAATCTCAAGAATGGGAGAAAATAGTTGCAAATCATCTGGAAAGGTTATTATATAGGAAATATTAAGAAACCCTATAGGCTATGACACATGCCTATAATCCCAATTACTCTGTGGAGGCTGAGGCACAAAGATCAAAAGTTCAAGGCCAGCTTCAGCAACTTACAGACACTGTCACAAAATAAAAAAAAACCTGGGGATGTAGTTCAGTGGTAAAGTGTCCCTGGATTTAATCCCCAGTACCAAAAATGGAAAAAGGACTTGAATAGACACTTCTCCAAAGATGATATGCAAATGGATAACAAGCAACTCAATGTCACAAATTTAAAGTACAATGACTTATCACCTGATACTTAATTAGGATGGCTACTATATAGAGAAATAGAAACTAGTAAGTGTGAGTATAGGTTAAAATTCAGACATCAATGCACTGTTGGTAGAATTTTAAAAATGATACAACTACTATGGAAAAAAGTATGATGGTTCCTCAAAACATTAAAAGTAGAACTACTATGTACATCACCTAGCAGTACCACTTCTGGGTATACATTCAAAAGAACTGAAAGCAGGGTCTCAAAGAGATCTGTATAGCCACATCCATGGCAGCAACATTCACAATAGCCAAGTGGCAGAAGCAATCCAAATGTCCACCAAAGGATGATGGATAAACTGGATGTAGTGTACAATGAAATGTTATTCTGTCTGAAAAAAGGAAATCCTTTCATATGCTACAATACGGACGAACTTTAAGGACATTATACTACCTGAAATAATCCAGTCACAGAAAGAAAAGAGTGATTCCACTTTGAAATAGCCAAATTCATAGAAAAAGATAGAATGGTGAATGCTAAGAGACTGAAGGGAAGTAGAAAAAGAGAGTAGTTGTTTAATGGGTGCAGTTTCAAATTTGCAAGATAAAAAAGATCTAGAGTCCTGTTTTACAACAATGTGAATATAAGTAACATTATTGGGCTATATATATGATTAGGACAGTACATTCAATATTATATCTTTTACTACAATTTAAATAAAAACTTTAAATTTATGAAATACATTTAAAAATGAAGTTAGATAGTTTGCTCAGTGGCACATGCCTATAATCCCAACCATTAGGAAGGCTGAGGAAGAAAGGTCACAAGAAAGGCCAGCCTCAGCAACTTAATGAGATGTCACAAAATAAAGAATAAATAGGGTTGGGGTTAAGGCCTGGGGATGTAGCTCAGTGGAAAAGGGTTTCTGGGTTCTACCCTCAGACCAGAGAAAAAGAGAGAGAGGATAAAAGAAAAAGAAAGTCATACCAAAGAATCTTTAAAAAAGAAATAATTAGGGTAACTCAGCCTCAGTTTGCCTGGGATAGTGCCAGCTTAAGCTTACTGTCTGAGCCCAATTACCAATTTCACTCTAAAATGTACCAATTTCGGTCTAATTTTGGACCCGAAATTATAAGACCATGAGATAAAAGATAAAATTGATATTTCTACCAACTAATACATCATTTTCCCCACACAAATAATGCTAGAAACCCAATCAGATATATTATTGAAATATACAGCCGGGCACGGTGGCGCACACCTGTAATTCCAGCACTTAGGAGGCTTAGACAGGAGGATCACGAGTTCAAAGTCAGCCTCAGCAATTTATCGAGGCACTAAGCAACTCAGTAAGACCTTATCTCTAAATAAAATACAAAATAGGGCTGGGGATGTGGCTCAGTGGTCGAGTGTCCCTGGGTTCAATCCTCAGTACCAAAAAAAAAAAAAACAAGAAAGAAATATACATCCACTCCTGGACAGACTTTACAGGTATCACAAATTAAAATTTCCATGAGAGGTAAACAAACAACACAAACAGGGAAAGCCAAAGTAACAGGGAAGAGTGGAGAATATATCTGCCTAGCTAAACATTCAAATTTGTTAAGCACTGCTGGTTTTAATCTATTACACCTCCACCAACTGCCAGTTTGCAATTTCAGCTATACAAATTCTCAATTGAGTTAAGGTGAAAAGATAACTATAAAATACCTCTGACCTGCCCTCATGTGAGTGCTACCATGGAGGATACCAGGTTTTCCAACTCTCACCTGCTATGCCACGTTTTTTCCATCAGAATTCAAACCAAAACATCTTTAGCAATTAGAGAAATGCAACTTAAAATGACACTGAGATTTCATCTCACTCTATTTAGAATGGCAATTATCAAGAACAAAAGTAACAAGGAATGTTGGCAAGGATATAGGGAAAAGGGTACACTCATACATTGCTAGTGGGTATGCAAACTGGTGCAACCACTCTGGAAAGCAGTGTGGGGATTCCTCAGAAAACTTGGGAGTGGAACCACCATTTGACCCAGCTATCCCACTCCGAGGTTTATACCCAAAGGACTCAAAATCAGCATATTAAAGTGATGCAGCCACATCAATGCTTACAGCAACTCAATTCACAATAGCTAAACTATGGAACCAACCTAGGTGCCCTTCAACAAATGGATAAAGAAAATGTGGTATATATGCACAATGGAATATTACCTAGCCATAAAAAGAATGACTTTATGACTTTTGCCAGTAAACAGGTGGATCTAGAAGACTATTATGCAAACTGAAAAATACCAAACCCCAAAAAAACCAAAGGTTGAGTGTTCTCTCTGAAACTGGATGCTAACAAACCAAGTGAGGGGGAGGGGAAAAATACAAGTTAGTGGATAAGACAAAGGGGAATGGAAGGAGGAGAGGGGGGACAGAAATAGGAAAGACAGTAGAATGAATCAAACATAACTTTCCTTTGTACGTATATAAATACACCACAGTGAATCTCCACATCCTGTACAACCATAAGACTGGAATCCTAATTGGAATAAGATGTACTCCATGTTTGTATAAATATGTCAAAATATACTCTACTGCCATGTATAACTAAAAAGGAAGAAAAAACAAATTCAAACCAAATACCTATCCCTAGATCTCAATTCCTCCTAAATATTTCTCTAACCAGCTTGCTATCTAAATAAAGATTAGTATATTAAGCTAAGCATGCAATACTGAAATCTACTGGTAATCCCAAAAGGTAGTACTGGAATCGTATTCCTTTTATACAGGATAAAGAGAGTTACAAAATTTTTAATGTTAAAGTAAAATAAAAAAATATATATGTGTGAACAGGTATATAAACACATACACACTAGGAAAACCTGGCTTTACTTTCTATAGTTTGCTTATCAAATTAACCCTACTATTCTGAAGCCATTATATAGAACCCAAAGTACACGAAATGATTCAAAATCAAAAGGGAATCATAACCTATGGAACAAGTCTCATCCATATATATTTCTTAGGTTGGTTAAAAAGTATATACATAATCAAAAAACAAGGAAAAGACTGAGAAACTATCACAGTCAAGAGGAATGTAAAGAAAAATAATGACTAAGAGATAATGGGATCTTAAGAGAAAAAAAGACATGAGATAAAAAATAAGGTAATGTGAATGACATATCAACTTCAATTGATAAAATGTATCAATATTCATTAATTAACTACAACAAATATATCATACTATGTAAGATGTTGTAATAGTAAAAACTGGGTATGGGGTATATGGGAACTCTCAGTACTACGTTTATAATTTTTTGTCAATCTACGAACCTAAAAAGGAACCTTATTCTTAGTTTAGTTTTAAAATATGCATACATACACACATGCATGTGCTAATATATGTGTGACTATGTATATTTATGCATTTATTTCTACAATGAGTCCCAACATTTAAGTCAGGAGATTTCATTAAAAATACACATTTGTACATTTTCTTCAGACCCCGTTCCCTTCCCCCAAAAAGTGTAGAGGGCCACAGAGGTTTGGATTTGGCAACAATGGCCCTGCTTATCAGATACCTCCTTTAAAAATGAGGCATCCAGCTGGACATGGTGGTGCACACCTGTAATTCCAGCTAGACAGGAGGCTCAGACAGGAGGATCCCAACTTCAAGGTCAGTCTCAGCAGATTACATAGATCCTATCTCAAAATTAAAAATTAACAAAAAAGAACTAGAGGCATAACTCAGGGGTAGTGTACCCCTGGGTTCAATTCCCAGTATCAAGAGAGAGAAAGAGAAAGATGGAAGGGGAAGGGGAAGGAAAGGATAGGCATCCAGTTTGTCAGAATCCTATTGAGTACCATCTTTCCCTCTTGGTGAGCTTCAACTATTTGCCATTCCCAAGTACCTGCTTGACCTTTACATTTCAAATCCTGTACTATTTATTGCCTCAAATTAAATCCTAAAGAACCCTGGTTGCTAAAACCAATGAAAAGCAGATCACACCTATCTATTACGTCCAGCAATAACAAATAATGGAAGAGAGTTTTAAATAACACCTCCTTTTTAACTTTATTATTAAACAAAGTCCCTTCTTTTCCCCTATATAAATTAGGTGCTCTTATCATTAAACTGGTTTGAATTGAGTTTAACAAAAATACCTCGGAAACTTCTGAAGAATCCTCTAGGATAAATGTGAAGTAATTATTAAATAAAGAGGACAACAGAAGGCAGAAATCTGAAGCACACAAACTTGTCACTTAGCAAATATACACACACACAAATATTAAAAGGACTACCATATTTCCTAATAATGCTCATTTAAAACAAATCATCTCCTCTCAATAATCCACAATGATGGAAAAGAAAAACAGTACCAGTTATTCCAAGAGCTTTCAAATGCAGTTCTCAAATAGACAATTCACTTCCTGATTCAGGATATCTCTCAGAAGCCAAAATAAGCAATCCTGATCTCTGCAGGAAGGGGTTAAAGACCAAGATCTGCAGGGACTCTCTCTTTCACACTAGATTATATTTGGCACATTTGTGGTTAAAAAGGCCCCTTGGGGACTCAAGATCTGCCTATCCTAGAGTCTCTTAATACATGTTATAAATTTTATTATAATTAATACAAATAGAAAAAAATCTATGAATGAAAATTTTTGACACTCAAATTTCTTGGTTTACAAAATAACACAGTCACAATTTTACCATCAACAGACTTTTCATAAAGCCTAAGAAAAACACCCCTTAAGAGATTTCACTTGATAGACATCCATATACCCAAATAAAAATTTAAACAAAAAACAAAAAACCACGTCTCTTAGTCAGTCAGTGGGCACTATGACACTTTTCAATATTCATGAATCCAGTGGTAGAGAAAGTTTACAGTCTGTTCTCATGGGTACGATGGGGATGGGGGAGAAGAGACTGAAATAGAGGTTAAAAGGAAGTAGTCAAGTATGGGCAAGGGGGGGATTTCCAAAAACTAACGATTCTCTCTGCATTTTAAAGAGTTATTAAAATTAGCCCTAATCACCTTTGAGATTTTATTCAAGCTTGAGTATATTATTTTATCATATCTACTGCATATTTTATTAGCAAATTCATAAAATTTCACTGCTGTATGTCTTTCTGTCATACATTCTTGATATCATAAAGCTTGGTTCCATCAAAGTTTTATTTATTACGAAAAGAGGACTTGAATCTAGGGGATAATCTGAGCAACATAATAAATAACATTAATGGATTATAACAGAATAAAACAAATGAGACTACAGTGATATAATTAATCAATAAAAAAAGACAACATAGAATATTTTTTTAAAGATGAAAGAAAACTATTCCTTACAATCAAATTCTAATCATTAAGTACAAATGAAATGAAGGGAGAAAGTTTTATTTCTGGTAGTACTGGGGATTAAACCGAGAGCATCGCACACTGAACTACATCCTCAGACCTTATTTTAATTTTATTTTGAGATAGGGGCTTGCTAAACTGTGCAGGCTAGTCCAAACTTGCAATCCTCCTGCCTCAGTCTCTGGAACAGCTGGAATCACAGACGTATGTAAACAAGTCTGGCTAGACAATGGAAATTTTTAAAAATCAGTTGGTCAACACCACAGTAACAACTAATTCAGACAAAAAGCAACTATGGATGCTAAAATCAGTGAGCAAAAATATGAGGAAAAATATATTTATAGTTCACAAAAATTGACTTTCCATTAAATACTTATTAATGACAAAGAGGAAAACAGTAATGTTACAGTGGGGAAAGCTGGCAAATACCACCTTAACTAAATAAACAGAATCTCATCCACAGCTGTAAGACACATCAACATCACACACTGCCTGGTATTATGCACTGAGATGGGTGTATCACCACTTCTTCAGCATTTTTTCCAATAATACATCATGAGAAAACAACAGAAAATCCAATTATTATACAATACACCCAACCAGCCTTTCAAACTCATCAGGGTCTAGAAAGACAAAGACTGAGGAGCTATCCCAGATGGAAGGAAACTAAAGAAAGGTGTCAGCTAAATCCACCTGGAAACTTGTATTGAATCCTAGACCAGAGAGAGGGTATTCTTTCTGGTTAAATGGCAATATGTGAATAGGCTCTACAGCTTAAGCAATGATTAATGTTCATTTCTTGGCTTGTATAATATGACTATGTAAGATGTTCACATCTGAGGAAGCTGAGTGAAAGGTACATAACACTAATTCTTTGCAATATTTTTGAAAATTTTTAAAAAGTTAAATTATTTCAAAATGAAAAGTTAAATTTAAAAATTAAGGAACACAGAATTAGGAACAAATGCTACTGGAAAACTAAATTAGAGATCAGCAAACTTTCTGTAAAGGGCAAAGGCTAAACAATTAGGCTTTGTGGGCCAACCAGTCAGTAAGTAGCCATTACTCTTCTCTGCCATTACAGCACAAAGGCAGCCACAGGTGGTATGTTTTTTGTTTGTTCGTTTGTTTGTTTGTTTTGGGGGGGTTGGTTTTCTTTTTTTTGAACCGGGGATTGAACTCAGGGGCACTCGGCCACTGAGCCACATCCCCAGCCCTATTCTGTATTTTATTTAGAGACAGGGTCTCACTGAGTTGCTTAGGGCCTCGCTAAGTTGCTGAGGCTGACTTTGAACTCGTAATCCTCCTGCCTCAGTCTACTGAGTCGCTGGGATTACAGGCGTGCGCCACCATACCCGACCCACAGGTGGTATGTTGAACACCAAACATGGGGGATGGATTTGGCCTGCAGGTTGTATACTTTGCTAACCAAACATAAACAAAGAAATGTTTATCTTTAAGGAAAAGTATTCTTTGACACTGTAATAGACAATAATTATTCTTTCTTAAATATAAAAATACAAAATTTCCAAGCTTATCAAGTGAAATTAAACTTCATTTGCTATTACATGCTATTTTCAGAATTTTTTTTATCACATACTGTATGCATGGGACCATTAAAAAGTGATACAAAGGATGAGGATGCAGCCCAGTTGTAAGAGTGCTTGCCTAGTATGGCCAAGGTCCTTGGTTCCATCCCCAGCACTGCTAACATAAAATAAATTAAATTAAATAAGATAAAATGGCTCTCTCTGCTTCCTGAGCGCTTTCCTCTGCCACACTCTTCTGCTGTAATGTTCTGCCTCATAACAGGCCAAGAGCAAAGGCTGGCTGTCTATGGATTAAGACCTCTGAAACCTTTTGCTGTGTGATATCTCCCTCTTACATGATGTCATCTACCATGTGATGCAGGCAACAGGCCCCTCATCAGTCAAGTTGATGCTGGTGCCAACCCCCTGCACTTCTAGAATAGAAGGAACAAAGGAGATGAAAAGAAAGAATAGACACTGTGCAAATTAAGAAGCTAAGAAGACCCAGAGAAAGTAAATCACTTGCCTGAGATCACACATAAAGTTAGTAATGGAACAAACACCAACAATAAGGTGTCCTCATTCCAGTTTTAAAGTTCTTTTATCTATCCTGCCCTATTCTCCAAAATTAGTTCCAAAACTCTACTTAATGTAATGTACCTACTACCACATTGCCTTTTTCTTATAAACAGAACATTGATGTTCTATCTATTATTCAAATGGGAAAGATTTTGTTTTGATAGAGTCTGATATGTACCATGAAAGACAATATTATATCATCATCTGGATAAACATCATCATTGTTGAAAATATTTTTTTTTAAAACAAACATTCTCAGGGCTGGGGATATAGCTCAGTTGGTAGAGTGCTTGACTCGCAAGCACTAGGCCCTGGGTTCAATCCCCAGCACCACCAAAAAAAAAAAAAAAAAAAAAAAAAAAAAACAATACTAAAACAAACATTCTCATTTATGAAGGATTGATGGCAGCACTATTTTAACTGCTTTAGCTATTTTAACATACTGAATCTTCACTATTATCATCATCGTCTCTGCTTTGAGAATAAGGAAAATCTTGTCACAGAAGAGAACATTCTTGCCCATGGTCAAACAGCTGGTAAGAGCTTCACAAGAATCTGGACCAGGTGGTCTGGCTCCAGTGTCAGTGCTCGCACCACTATACCCTACTGTCTCTCAAAATTATTGTTTTGTTTTTGTTGCTAAAGGACTTTACCATATAAGAAAGTACAAAGAAGAAATAAAGTTCATCTTTGATCCTGTCACCCAGAGATACTATTAATGATACTGATTTGTGTTATTATTTAATTGTAATTTAAATTATACAGAAATATAGGGGCATTTCAGCAGCCCTAGAAGTTCTCTTCATTGAATGTCATTGGATATTATACTCTATCCAGGGGTGGAGGTGCTCCAGAATATTTTGGGCCCTGTAAAATAATGGACTGATGTTTGAAGGCTATTCCCTATTACTATGATACTAGTATGCACCCAGCCTCTTAGGCATGCTGATAAATACAGTTTAAAATGAGCTTCCCAAATGAAGTCTGGGGCACCACTGGAAAGGCTAAAGCTTCTCTATCTATCTGGTTTGCTTTCAACCCTTACCAAGGAGAGAGGCAGGTGGAGGTTCCTTCCTCAGAGCTGGTAACATATCCTAAATTAATGGGCTTGATAAGGTTATTTAGAATTCTTGAATTTTCATATATGAACAATGATTCTATTGTTATGAATAACATGAAGATAGAGAAATTCCAAAAGCAAGCATTAAAAACAACAACAAAAACCTTCTTGAATAACACAAAACTGGCAGCTAGAAATATCATGGGCTAACTCTCCCAACTTAGTTCATTAGGACTAGCAGCAAGAAATCTACTTAAGCAATTTTCTTGGGTTGCCCATAATTAATTCCTTCAAAAAAAGGCAGGACAGCTATTTAGGGAGTAGGCATCTTCTAGGATCTGACTTGAGTGAGTGCTAAGCACGGGCCTCATTATTTGTATTCATTGGTACTGTTTTATTAAAGAGAGAATTTTAGGATACACAAAGGAGGAAGATGCATGTGTTCTCATTTCCTTTTGCTTCATTAAAAATAATTTAATAAATATACATCATCTCATAAGTAGGTGAAAAGGGGGAAATGCTGATTTCAAATTCTGAAATCCTCTGGTCTCCAAGACGATACATATGGCCTCAACAATGCAAATTCATTTTCTTTCCTGCACTTACGATATTTCAAATTAACACACTGCCTTTATTGGTTTGTCATGTAGGAGACATTATTTAATTATAAGAAATAAGTTGCTTTTATGTGTGTGTGGTTAATTTATAAAATCTCAAAATAACTTTTCACTATAGCTTCTAGTAAATTTCTAAGTCATTCTGAGGATAAAAATCTTTGTTTTTGAATTACTTGCAGGGTGACAAAATTATTCTGCAATTAAGTCATGATTCCTACAGACAAGAAATGATGCAACTATTGTGACTTTCAATAAAAAAAGAAAAAAATCAAATATTATAATTGAAAGTTTCATAAAAGCTTTCTACATGGCAAAAAAAAGATACAGTAATAAACGTAGTATTTTAATAAAAACTGGAACTATATTTTCTATCAGTAAGCTACAGGATGCAAAGAATAACCTAAATAATGCACTTAACTAGATGACCTTGATCCCACCTCAAAATAAATGTAGTTCAGTAAAAAAAAAAAAAAAAAAAAAACCCAAAAGTATTGAAAGCAAGCATTTTGGGATCTCAGTTTTTAGTTATCTAACTTTTATCTCACCTACGAAATCAGTGTTTAAAAAAAAAAAATTCCTACCCTTAATTATATTTTGAAGCAATTTAAATTACTTCTAGTTCTCTTTCTCTGATTAGCCTTTGAACAAATACGATTTGAATGAACTGGCATTAACCGAATCATTAACCAGGTACTTTCAGAAAATCTGGTCATTCAAGTATCACGGTATATTAAAATAAAAAAGCACCTGGCTTTGAATTTGTACATATTTTCTTTGATAATATATAAACTTTAGATAAAGTGGTAGAAGAGTTGAGTATCTAGTTTAAAATTAGAAACTACCAGATTCAACCCAAGAATAAGTTATAAGAGATGACTAAAGATGGAGTCATTCAAAATTCTAAATGAGACAAATGGTATAAGTGACTTAAACACATGTAAACCTTTTTACATGTTTAATAAGTCAAGAAGCCAGGTTAATTAGAATTAGCCTGGGTGGGTTGGTTTTATCATGGTGGCTCACCATCAGCAACATGAGCTCCCCACCCAAAGTTCCAGGGAGCTTCCTCTCTCTCTCACTAAAAAACACTGAAGATGATCAGTCACAATGAAAACACTCACATGA
Source organism: Glaucomys volans (assembly GCA_020662805.1). Lineage (NCBI taxonomy): Eukaryota > Metazoa > Chordata > Mammalia > Rodentia > Sciuridae > Glaucomys > Glaucomys volans. The sequence goes on from JAJEJO010000484.1 coordinate 181,835, forward strand.
CAATGGGACAGACCAGTGGATGGCTTCAGCCAACCACAACTTACCCTAGGGTGTTGCCTGCCAGCCTGCCCAGAGTCTCTGAACCTGAGAGAAACCATGGGGAGTCACTTGTCCTACCAGGCCTGGAAGTCCTCCCTGCCCCCGAGTTGCTGTTCAACTTTGACCTAGGAAAAAACAAGAGAATAAGTACTTCACAGTCTCAAAATGCCAAGGGACACACCTGGAATTCCAAAACTAAACTGCTCCAGAACTTCTTGTAGTAAAATATCTACTTAGTTCCCTAATTACTCCTATTAAAATCTGTACTTCATATTAAAGAGCAAATCTAATAACTTGTAGTCTCATAACAATTCAGTGTTCCTAGTTGAAAAAAAATTACATTTTAATTACAAATGAATGTTAAATAATAAATTGTTCTCTAGATTTTTTTTTAATTAGTGATGTTTGCCTTAGAAGTGAATCGGCTGAAACTCATCATACATACATTATATCTAGCATCCTTTGTATATGCTATAATTTTTAAAGCCCCAAATCCTAAAGACCCCTGTTGAACTCAAATTGAATTATCTGGTCTGGAAATGCTAAAAGAAACATGATGTGCAAAATCATTTCAAAGAGTAGCTCTGACTTGGAACCCACCAAATATGTAATATTCTTCCAGTAACATATTCCCATAAAGTGATCATTGATTCCTCCATTAATTTTAATATCTAAACTACAAACCACTTGCTTAGAATTTAAAACTGAAGTACTAACTTTATTATTTACTTTGAGCATCTGATTTTCTGCAATGCCTTTTTTTAAAATTTGAGAATAATCAAAACCAAAACATGGGTTTAATACCTTCTAAACACTACATACATACTGTATTGAATAAAATACAGGCTGGGGCCATAGCTCAATAACAGAGTGCTTGTCTAGCATGCATAAGACCCTGAATTCAATCTCTAACACCAAAAAAACCCCCAACAACAACAACAAAACATACATACACACATACAAAGAACATAATGTCTTACCCATCATTATTATCAGGTTTACCCAATTCCAATCTGTCTGGCTGCACTGAAAAACCAATCCTGCAAACTCTACCATCCTAAAAGCAAAGAAAATAGAAGAAATTCACAAAGTAAAAGTATGCATTAAAATTTGAATTTATTAAACAGATTCTGCACCTATCACTATTAAATTCAGAAGGCAACCAATATGCTCGTTTCCAGAAGGGAGAGTTGGGGAAATTGACAGACATAATCAAGAAACCAGCAGAAAATAATTTAAAGTATCTCAATCTGATGGAATTCAAAGGGAGGAAAAGACTAGATTATTAGGAGCATCCCCATTATGTTACTAACTAATTTCAAACACTAATAAATCATTTAAGCCTTCTCCAGGCCAGAGAATTTAAACAAGAAAAGGGAAATGGGTGATCTTCAAAGTAACTCTATCTAACAGTCCCTTCTTGGTTAGAAAGGAAGAAATGATACAGAGTTGTATTTTAACTGTTTATTTTTCTTTTCTCTATCTTAGAGTAAATAATTTACCTCAAGAAGAAAGGCAGCATGATTTGGTCCCACCACACACTGTTTAATAGTCGCCTGCTCCAATACATTCAAAGGGGGGTGACTGGGAAACAAAAAAACAAACAAAAAGGATGTAAGTAAAATTATGTTTAAAATGATAAATACAATTTAGGATTTTTTAAAATCCATTAACAATAGGGAAAATAACTGGCAAAATCTATTTTAAAAAAATTAACATCAACATTATGTTAAAGCAACCATTTAAAAATAATTTTAAATTAGCAATAATTTAAAAATATGATGTCTCCATAATCACTATGACTCCTTGGTATACCAAATTGTTTAAAAATCAATATGAATAAAAACTGTAATTCAAATGAACCAACTTTATAAAAAACTGAGAGTAAAATATTAATCTAATCATAATCATATTTATCTTTATCATATTAAGCTACTGCCTAATGCATTCTTTTTCCTAGTAGAAAAAAAAAATTATCTTAGACTAGAGATGTGGCTCAGTAGCAGAGCACTAGCTCTGCACAAGTTCCTTGAGTTCCATTCCCAGGACTAAAGAAAACAAAGCTTAAATTTAGATCTTAAAATTCTTACCTGTTTAAATTATATTTGTTCAGTTTTTCTGAAACTTCTCGTAACCTTAAAAAAAAAAAAAGTTAATAAACTACATGTACAAATCCTCTATAAACAAAACAGTCTGACGGGTATTTGTACCACCATTTGGGTGATTTGCAATAGTAGTACACAAAACAATTACGGTGGCAAAAATGCTTTTTGTGTTCTTTTTACTTTTGTTCCAAAAAAATAATGAGACTGAAATTCCCTTCCTTTTCCACCCCATTAGCAACTTCAGTAACAATAATCATATCAATCCTACTGCATGGATGAAGAAACTGAGACTTCAAGAGTTTATTTAACGCCAGGCGCGGTGGCGCACACCTGTAATCCCAGCACTCGGGAGGCTGAGGCAGGAGGATCGCGAGTTCAAAGCCAGCCTCAGCAACTTAGAGAGGCCCTAAGCAACTCAGTGAGACCCTGTCTCTAAATAAAATACAAAATAGGGCTGGGGATGTAGCTCAGTGGTGGAGTGCCCTGGGTTCAATCCCCAGTACCAAAAAAAAAAAGTTTATTTAACAAAAACTGGCAGTAGATCTGGTACTTAAACCAACACCCAAAGGAAAGAGAATTAAAAAAACAAAACAAAACAAAACAAACAAACAAAACCTGTTATCTGTGCCAAAAGAGCTTTGTTTTGTTTCTGTGTTGCATTTTGGTTTTTCTTTCCTACTGGGAAAAGAAGCCCGGGGGTGCTCTACCACTGAGCTACATTCCCAGCCCTTTCTATTTTCATGGTTTGTGGGTTTGTTTGTTTATGGGCTCTTTACCATTGAGCTACACCCCAAATTCTTTTTATTTTGTATTTTGAGACAGGGTCTCACTAAATTGCTTAAAGCCTTGCTAAATTGCTGCAGCTGGCCTAGAACTTGCAATCCTCCTGCCTCTGCCTCAGCCTCTAGAGTAGCTGGGATTACAGGTGTGTACCCCTGACTGTACTCAGCTGCCAAGAAATTCTTGAATGCACATGAATATCACCAAATGAAACACTTGGGAAGGGCAGATCCTTTAAGAATTTAATATAATGGGGTAGAAAAATATCCAAAAGTCTAACTGACGTAAAGCTCAGTCTTGAGTTCGTAAAGAGACTTACAGCACAAAACTGAACAAATTAGAGCCTCAATATCCTTATCTATATAGGACAAGAATAACCCACCCCATTTCTTAAAGAGTACTGAAGATGCTTAGAAAAATCTCAAAAGGCTATACAACAAAGAGATTAATTTATATTGTCTTATGATTTTACCTTTTTCCTCAATAAAACAGTCTTAGATTCAAATAAAACACTGTAAGACTCAGATAATTTAAACCAGGCACTTTGTTAAGCTAAGGGAGCAATTATAGGATGTTAAGATGTAATAAAATGATTTTAAAGGTTTAATTCTCTATTAAGTCACCAAAACAACTGCCTGATGTTTTAAAAATATTTTTATAAATAATTCTTTTTTAAATTTTTTAGAATTTCTAGTTGCAGATGGACACAATATCTTTATTTTATTTATATATGTGGTGCTGATGATTGGACCCATGCTAGGCAAGCACTCTACCACTGAGCTACAACCCCAGTCCACAAATAATTCCTATAAACTGATAATTTTAGAAAACAATGAGAAAAAAAACCAGAACATTATATCAAAAGGAAATTCCACAAATATTGCTCTCTAAAGAATGATGAAAGTGAAGCCAAATTCTAATCTTATACAGTTTAGGATTTTAAAACTGCCACAAATCATCTATCTATGGACAAATAACCCAATTATTTCAATAAGAGAGCCTACGTATGAGTCAGCAGTCTTTTAACTTTACCTTACAAATTCTTGTAAATTCTATCCTCTCTATTCACTACTAAGGAGCATCTTTCTCAAACAAATAAAAAAACTACCAAATCCAACACCAAATCACATTTGGCAGCTAGAACAACTTTCAAATAATGCCACAGGTAATTTCCTTTGCAAAATACTCACTGGTGATTTAATTCTCACTCCTGAAGAATAGCACCTGATCATGTGTGATCTGGCCCCCACATTTTCTTTATTACTAATACATTTTCTTTATTAGCTCAGTGCTGCACTCACTCTCATTAACAAAACATGTTTTTATTAGTCCTAGAAAGTTGTGCTTTCACAACAAATTTGTTTGCTCATTTACAAGGACACTTCTCTGCTTCAAAACGGAGTGGAGTAATGCCTTGTGGAACTCATGAGCTCTGCAAGAAGGCTATTAGAAAATGAGGAGAAAATAAACTGAGGGCTGTGTTTAAGAGAATAACATTAGCCTTCACAGACCCTAACAGAGGCAGGTACTCTCACTTTCCTAGGAACAAATTTACTATGAGCAGTTTACAAAACTTTTCATCAGACTAGAGCCTGAGTATGAGAAAGGTTTTAATTCCCAAAAGCCAGAAGTAGTGACACACCAGGAAGGTATATGTTAACTAGAATACAACAAACCCCATTCATTTCCACTCCTTTATTATTAGCCCAAAACTTTCTAGAATTTTCATAAAGTATATAGGTAGGGAGTAAAGGAAACAAAGCTTTTTTCCAAAATGAACAATAACTGAGACTAAGAATTAAATGCTTCTTCCTTGGCTTCAAATATCATTCCAGGTAAATATTATTTACAAAACTAAGATAAGTTTTGAGAATATCAAATGCAATGAACTAATAAGACATCAACAGCAAACTCCAGGATAGTAAGGAGACAATGAACATGGTTCCTGTTATCAAATTAAGGTTTCTAATCTTCAAAATCGTAATGCCCTAACCCTATCTGAAAGGTACACCAATTTGCACTGGAAACAATACACCTATATGAGAAAGGACTAGTAGTATCTTTGGATCTTTTCAGTCTCAAAATGCTTATCACTGTATGAAAAGCAATTGCATTGGTGGGAGGCATAATGTTGATCCAGAAATACTCTCTAAATAATCAATTTTACTTACCCATCTGAAACTTTCATATACAAATGGATTTTATATGGATATCTAGAATGTTTCCCCAAATATAAAAAAATTAATTCTGAGATTTAATCCCAAACTTTACAGATAGTTATGACTAAACTGGTCCCTAACAAATTAGTTTACATGGATCCAGGTAACAGTGACAAACCCTTGAGGCAGAGTGAACTATGTTAAGGAGTATATGCTTCTCTTGTACACAGCAGACACCCAAATCATAGAATTACCACAGCCCAATGAGCGTATCTGTTTAAATTTACTAAGTTACTGAATGTATTGATATAATTATGAACACTCATCCACTTTAAGGAATCTCTGTTCACCAGCTTCCGATGTCAAAAAAGTTATTAAGCACATTTCTTCTGGCAATATTAACAAGTTTTCCATCTTAAAATGACAACCAGCTAGCACTCACCAAATTTCATTTCCCAATAAATCTTTAAATGGAACAACATAACATTACAAATAATCTTATGACTCAGCATTTAATCTCATTCAAGGACAGACATGCAAGTCTTTGTAAGGTGCCTGTAACACACAAAGGATGGGTTAACAATAAGCTGCTGAATCCTTAATACTCCAATAGCAAAGATGTATTCTATATTCTGACTGAATAACCTATTTTGTTCCTTTAGATTTACAGATCATCTTACAATCCAAAGACTAGAATTTTTTTTAAAGCAGCAACATAACGAAACAGCAAACTAATGTGGAGACAAATGTAGAATGGTACCTGCTAGAAGCTAACAGATTTCATTGCTAACTCTTGAAAACCCCTGTGATTTCAATCTCATTTTCTCCAAATTTAGCATTATAATCTCAAAGATCATTCAGCTTTGCACTGATCCTCAACTGGCAATACCACTTACTGCAGCAACTTCAGTTTTAAAATCCTCTGCCTACCTCCTACCACATAACATGGCTGCATGTCCAGGCATATATCTAAACTGGATTAAAGCCTGATGAATCTTTCTTGTCTAATGTTTTTGTTTTTTTTTTTTTTTGAACCAGGGATTGAACTCAGGGACACTCGGCCACTGAGCCACATCCCCAGCCCTATTTTGTATTTTATTTAGAGACAGGGCCTCACTGAGTTGCTTAGGGCCTTGCTAAGTTGCTGAGGCTGGCTTTGAACTCGCCATCCTCCTGACTCAGCCTCCCAAGTCGCCACGCCCGGCTTCGTGCGCCACCACGCCCGGCTTTCTAATTTCTTTAAAAAAAAAAAAAAAAAAAAGTTTTTAGGTTTATTCAAATCCTCAAGAACAGAAAGACATTTTTCAAATCCCACCATAAACCATGTGATGACTTCCATATATCTGAACTTGTAACACAAGACATACCTGCTCATGTTTCACATTTATCAGCAATCACCGCTAATGGAGCAAGTGGCACAATCTGCCACCAATACATTTCCTGATAGTCCTACTTTCTTTCTCCAGAAGTCTACAGCCTCTGTCTTATTTCAGATCTGTATAGTTAGTTCACTTTACATCCTAGTCATCTGTGTTTCTGTCTCTAAGCAAAGATTTGCCCAGTTTTCCCTATCCCTCCACTTCTTTGCATACAGGTCCAAGGGTTAAAAATTTGAGTTATTTGTATACAACACATTTCAGAAGCAGAAAACGTTCCTCACTTCATCTCAACAAAACTAATTACCCAGGACACCCATCTCAAGTGAATATACAGATTTCTTTTAGGATAGTTGCCCATATTTGGAAGATCAGTTAATATGGAGAAAACATTCAGTAACTCACCACTTACTTAATAATCACCTCAGTAAACCAATTTTAAAATGACCCCACCCCAACCTCTAGATATCCATCTATTATAGTAATAACTTTTATCTAACCATGTCATTTTATTTTGGAGTAAAGGGTTTAATAAATCATACAAAAACCAAATAGACAGTAAGTCAGTAAAGGTTATCTGCAATATTAAATCACAGATTCTTAAAAAAAATGCCTTAAAATTCAATCCTGTTATTGGTGTCAGAAGATAGGTATTGTCAAAACCCAAATACAATATGTATTAAAAATCTGTGACCACATATATTGTCATAAAAACAACAATACTATAGGACTATTTCTGGTGTTTCTCAAAAGATTTAGGCTCTAAATATGGGAAACTGTATATAACTTTAAAATTATAGAACAACTGTGTTAAGAGATAGATGGTAGAGCCGGGTTCCATACCCATCTCTCACTGTAGAACTCAATGCTTCCACTCTATCACTATGCACTTTTCTAAGTACAGTCAGTCCTCAACTTTCACATACTGCTTTTTTATACAACTACTCTATCATCCTATACACACTATATGCCACCTCTTCACATGCCAACACACATTCACATTGATAACTGTAAGTTCAAACTAACACATCGTAGTCGCACCAACTGACAGCTGTTACAACTGGAAGGAAAGGCTCTACTTTGGGCAAATCCGCAGGGGACATTTTGAGATGGGTTATCAACTTGTGTGAGCATCTAGTAGGCACATCCTCATGCCAACACCACCATACCCCTCCCCCAGGAAATTGAGAACCCAGAGTGAACTTGTTCATTCCAGTCCAGAGAGGATATCCAACCCCAAGTTCCTTTTCACACAGTTCTGGAACAACCAATGGCAAATCACCAGAGGGGGATGCCTCTTGGGGTCTATAGTATACAAAGGAGGGGGTCACTAAGTGTTCCCCTCATGCTGCACTGTGGATTGGATTTTGGGTGAAAGTAATAAAGTCTTTCCCCCCTTTGCACTCTGTACTGTGACTTAGGCACTCCCTTGACCCATGGGACTGAGGTTGGCAAAGAGCTTGCAAGGATTAGCCCATACCTCTAGGAGGATGATACAGCAACCAGATTCTAATCATTCGCTCTCTCCCACACATACACACTCAGAGGGTTGGGGTGTGAATGGGATGTCAATGTGCTCTCAAGAGTCACACCAGGGATGGGGATATAGCTCAGTTGGTAGAGTGCTTTCCTCCAAGCACAAGGACCTGGGTTCAATCCCCGGCACCACAAAAAAAGAGTCACACCAGCTGGGCGCGGACACCAGCCAGGCACGGTGGTGCACACCTATAATCACAGCACTTGGGAGGCCGAGGCAGGAGGATCGCAAGTTCAAAGCCAGGCTCAGTAATTTAGCGAGGCCCTAAGCAACTCAGTGAGACCCTGTCTCTAAATAAAATACAAAATAGGGCTGGGGTGGTCAAGTGCCCCTGGGTTCAATCCCCAGTACCAAAAAAATGTCACACAACCTTCTGGGTTGCCTCATCAAAGCAAGAAGCACCAACATGTTAGGAATGATTCTCTTCATCTCTTTAAGTGTGAACAACTCACTGTATATGTGAAATTTGAATCCCATTTGATTTCAGACACATTTTTAGAAATCCAGTTTGCAATGGTTGTATCTGAATTTAACCCTAATTATTAGCTTCTCATTTTCAAGATTTCATGGAACAGTAAATTAGGGACAGAAAAATAAAGAGAGGTGGTACTGTCATTTGAACCACACACACAGTTAAAAAAAAAAGAAAGAAAGAAAGAAATTACTCACTACAATTCATTTCACACCAAAAATGTAGGAAAACCAATCTGAGATTATCTTTTTAACTGTATTTAAAATTCTCCACTTTTCCCTTACTTTTTTCTCATGTCACAGCTAACCACAGAAAACTTCAAAGTTTAACATTAAGGAACCAATGAAGTTGGGCTCAGTGGTGCACACCTATAATAACAACTCAGGAGGTTGAAGCAAAAAGACCGCAAGTTCAAGGTCAGTCTGGCAACTTGGCAAGACCCTGCCTCAAAATAAAAAATAGAAAGTCTAGGGATATAGTTCAATGGTAAAGCACCCCTGGGTTCAATCCCCAGTGTGTATACGTACTCTCTCTCTCTCTCTCTCTCTCTCTCTCTCTCTCTCTCACACACACACACACACACACACACACACACACACACACACAAAGGGAAAGAAACAAAGGAACCAAATGAGTTACTGCAGTGGTCAAACAGGAACTAAAAATGTTACCAACACCACCCCGAAAAAAGGAAGAAAAAAGAAAGCAGACTAAAGATTTGTTTATTTGTATCTCCTATAGAAGGGGTTTCTCTACAGGTAAAGCAGAGTCTCTGGTTCTGGGGTAAAAAATGCATATAATATTCTACCAGCCTTTTCAACAGCTTCCCTTCCCCACTCCTCATGATGTACTTTAGTGACTCTCAAACTTCTTAATCTATTACTGAGGACTCAAGAAGCTTTTGTTTATGTGGGTCACATATTTAATATTAAAACTAAAAACCAAAAATGTTTAAAAATCTTGTTATATCCTGATGTAAATTATAACCCTACAAAAAATAACTATTCCCCCCACCCCCCAAAAAAATTGATGAAAGAATGTTTTTGCAAACCTTTGTTATCAGGCTTAAATTGGTCAGATTCTCTCAGATTTGTTTTTGCATTCAATCTACCACAGTATGTTGTTTTGGTTAAAGGACCTGATATGGGGCTGGGGTATAGCTCAGTTCTAAGTGCATGCTTAGGATGAGCAAGGTCCTGGATTCAATCCCAGTACAAAGCAATAATAACAACTAAGTGTATAAAGAAAAGTTGGTCCCACATAAATAAATCGTTGGAAAAAGGAGGAATATTTTATTTTATTTTTTGAGACAGGGGCCTCACTATGATGTCCAAACTGGCCTCAAACTCAAATCAATGTTGGGGGCAGGGGGGGAAATAATTATTCTTCTTACTAAAACAGCCCCAAAAGTCAACCAAAATAACCCCCTGGTTATGCACTTTCAAAATGATTTTCAAATTAAAGATAATCCCTGATACTACATCAAAATTCATTAAGTCATAGTTTTATAAAGACTGGCTGCAATGTAGAATCTGAAACCCTATTAATAAACTTTTTGTACTGTTGCACTAAAACCCATTGATTTAGTCTTATACTTTGAACGTACTATTTATGTATGATTCTGTTTAGCAAAGAAGCATAGTGGCCACACTGACAATATTAAACTTCCATGAGGCACTAATATGTAACCTATCATGAACTTACCAGCAGTTTTCAATAACAGAGGGGCAGGCAGGCAGTAGGGGTAAGGATACAGAAGAATCTATTTTAAAGGTGTACCGGCAAAAGGTAAGGACATGGTTAAGATGTCACCAACTGCCAGCCTACGGATGGACTTTAAATGAATCACATAACATTTCAAGTATTTTCAAGCTTCTTGGCCAACATTTAAAACTGGACAGTTTTATAAAGAATTTCAGATTGCTAGCTTCACTTGAAAAACGAGATCTAGAAACTAAGCTTATGTTCCTTAGTAGTGACCAGAGGTGCCCTTAGCTATTTCTGGTTATGAGAAAGGATTATTCCTCCACCCTCTAAAACATGGTTACTTCCTTGGTGAAGAGTAACCTGATCCCAATCTTATAATAAACTCCTCAGATTGTCAGCGTGTACACTGATACCAATGTATCTTTGTGCAGTCTCAGGCTAAACTACATTTTATTTCTTTAAATCTGGCTTGACAATGTCTAAAACAGCAATCTAACTTTTCTCCCTTATTTCCTGACCAAAGAGAACTGTGTCACGTAGCACACACCTGACTTTACTCTCAAATGATCTCACATCACCCAAATGATGGTTGGAGATCAGTCTCCTGAATCCATCTATCAGTCTCCTGAATCACTGTCCATAGGTAGTACTTACTTTTCTTCTTATGAAGATGGCAAATGCTAGCTTATATCATGCTTTCACTTTACCCTGAATGATATGGTACATTCACCTTCAAAAATCCATTCAAGGACTGGGGTTGTGGCTCAGAGGTGGAGCACTCACCTAGCATGCATGAGGCCCTGGGTTCAATCCTCAGCACCACATAAAAATAAAATAAGAGTATTGTGTCTGCCTAAAACTAAAAAATATATTTTAAAAAAATCCATTCAAAACCAAAAGAAGACATTCCTAAATACTGTAAATTTATAAAGTGATTTAATTTTTAAAATGTGAATGTTTTTAATCTACTCCCTCTAAAATGGTTTTCAATTGAAACGTGAAAGGTTTCTGATAAACTGAGAAAATTCAGATTATAAAAGAACACTCTGCAAACTGGGAGAGAAAAATTACATTAAACCTACAAATAATTTCTTCCCCTAACCTGGAAAACATTATGGTTAGAAATTCCCAAATAGTGTCATGGATAACAGTTTTCACAGTAGAGCAAAAAGGAGACCCAAATCCCAAACTACTGTGCCATATATAAGATAAACACATCTCTGGGAAATGAAATGCTGAACAAAAAAAATGAGTCATTTTCCTTTAAAGCAAAATCAACCATGTTATTTTCAGCTCCATTCAAAACAGGAAAGGGGAAAGAATACACATGCCAAATGGATGAGAAAAAATTTGGTGGTTTAAAGTTAAAAGGCATGGCCCTCGTGCGTTTATTCTTCTTGATAATTTCAATAAGTCCTTCTGTCTCATCTCAATTTTTTCCTTTTCCTTTTCTCTTTTTGTGGTAATAGAGATCCAACCCAGAGGCGCTCTCCCACTGAGCTATATCCCCCAGCCTTTCTGTCTTTTATTTTAAGACAGGGTCTTATTAATTTGCCCAGGTTGGCATCAAACCTGTGATCCTCCTGCCTCAATCTCTGAAGTACCTGGGATCACAGTAGCTGCCACCAGGTCCAGATAATTTCTTTTTTTTTAACAGTAAAACTTCACATACATACAAGAATTGAACTGTGCTAACAAGATAAGAAGAGTTCTTTGGAGGTCCCATCCAAAAAATGTAGCACCCAGGCAAAATTTCAAGAGAAAATTCTTGGCTTTCTTCACCCTTAGGCCATATCCACATTTCTGAATACTTGCAACTTTAGTGTCACACTAAGATTTCTGCCAAATGTAGATAATGCATTCAAATTGTTACAATTTCAGTTTCAACTCTACATACAAATGAAAAGTCTCATAACTGATGCACTTCATAGGATTAAACACTTCAATCCTTGAGATAGAACTGTAAACTGAAATAAAATACCTGTAATGAAATTTGATTTTTCTATAGAAGCAAAACAACTAGGAAGTTATATACCTGACCCAGGATCTAACAACTGCCATTATCTAAAAAGCTTCTCTGAATAAGAGCTACCCAGATTCTCTTCTTGCTATTCTTTTATTAATATCAAACATGAAGCCAGGCGTGGTGGCACATGCCTGTAATCCCAGCGGCTCGGGAGGCTGAGGCAGGAGAATCGTGAGTTCAAAGCCAGCCTCAGCAAGGGCAAGACACTAAGCAACTCAGTGAGACCCTATCTCTAAATAAAATACAAAAAAAAAAAAAAAAAAAAAATAGGGCTGGGGATGTGACTCGGTAGCCAACTGCCCCTGAGTTCAATCCCCAGTTCCAAAAAAAAAAACAAAATAAAAAAAACATGAAGCACCTAGCAGTAGCCTTTGAAATGTTCATTTTGCCTCCTGAGCTGTCATCCCACCTGCCCCAGGAACCACACCTACACTCCAATGAAGGGCAGGGTGATGGCAGGAAAGAATATACTGTGATGTCAAACAAGCCTGGGTTTGAGCCCAACCCTACTTGTTACCTGGCTTACTCTGGGTGAGTAACTTTACCTTCCAGAGCTTGAGCAGCTTCTCAATCTGTTAAATGGAAACAAAAAAAATCACCTGTCTGGCAGTGTTGCTTACAGAAGGATTAGAGACAATTATGTAATGGACCTTGGAAAAGGCTGAGCATTTAAATGTTCAATAAATGGCAGCCATTATCAATATTATTTAACTATATTCTTCATCTTTGGATAGCATGCTATGTTGTAGCTTCAATCGGCCAAGTTCTGGCTTGAATTGACTGCCAAACTAAATAAGACCCAATCTGAACCCTAATGTCTGGCAGAAATTTGAGGATCCAGGGAAATGACAGCTAAGTCTGGGAATTCCTGGAAACAGAAATCTGTGAATGCACTACAACTCTTCGTTTCTTGTACATGAATTTTTATATCACAAAGATTTCTTCTCTTCTTGCCCTTATATCTAATCTCATCTTTCTTTGCTAAGCAGTCCATCACTCCAAACATCTCCATTTTGTCAGTTATACTCAAACTACTCTTTTTTTTAACATAGCTATTCCCTCAGCTTAGCATAAGAACTATCTCCCACTGACTTCTTCACACCCAGCTAATAAGAACCTTAACTCAGCCTAACTTACAGTTTAAACTAGGCATTTTCTAAATTCCCATATACCTAGTGCTTACTTTTAGAGTTACTAAGTTTGATAAAATACTTGTCTCCTTCAGTGTCCAACAAATTCTATGAAGAACCACATTTTATTAATGTCTGAATCCCCAGTACCTGACACACAGTTAACACTTAGCACCTACACATGCCAAGATTGAATGGATATTCGTATATCTTAGTTCGAGGCCCAACATTGCCTCAAAATGGTGGGTCATGGTTTGTTTTTCTCCCATTAGTTATTTTCAGAATTTTTTCAGATGCTCTGCTCTGTGACCAATATTACAAGACTGGGTTTCTTAAATCACTACAAAGTGATGTTACTCAGCAAAATAATTCTCCTGGACTCCACAACCTTAATTCAAACAGTACTGCAGTAGTATGAGGGTAATTAGTCCCAGAAAAAAAGAGTTGACCAGACAGACAGGAAAATCACTTAATACTATATTGTCCTGGAATACTCTCCCAGTCTCCTCCATTTAAAAGAGAGTCCTCTCCCTACTCTCTCTCCCTCCTCCTTGGTTTAATACAGGTTAGTATAAGGGAAATGTGAAGAAACCAAAAAGAAACTGGAAGCAAAGGGAAGGAGGAAGAAGAGCTTATTAGGAAGCCAAAATTACAGATAAGAGTCTATTAGGCAAACTGCCTTAAAATACAAACAACAGAAAGTCCACTTGTTGGACATCTCCTATTGGTCATAATACAATAATATATTCTAATATTTAATGATGAACCAAAACAAGAATGTGCAGATAAAAATATGCATACTATAGTCTATTGGTTCAGTCGATCATCAACATCACTGCTTTCACGTGAAAAGGAAAAATTGTGCCGGTCTGATCCTACCTAGATACCCAAAAGAAGCCTGGTTTTTGAGTCCTGATTCTGCCACTCTGAGTAGGTCATTTAATATAATATCTCTTGCTCTCATTTTCACTTCTGCCAAATATGAAAGTTACCACGTGTTTCACAAAGCTGTTTTAAGAAACAGATAACATGTGGTAAAAGTAACAGGTACCATCTAAAATCACTGTGCCTAAATCTAGTTGGTCACCAAAACCTCTGGGAACATTAAAAAAAAAAAAAAACATTCCCAGGCCCTATATAAAAACTACTAAATCAAAGACACCACCCCCCAGCCGCCAAAAGAAAAAAAAATAAAAAATAAAACAAGGTTCAATAATTTGTGTTTTGGCTAAACAAATATTGGTACACACAGGAACAGAGCAAGAAGAAACATTTTTCAATGTATGTGAATTTACACAGCTGAATTTTTTACCATATATTACCAACTCAAAATCTAAAAAAATTTTTTTTCAGCAGCCAAAGTGATCCTGATGATCCCTTAAGTTTAGGCCTCACTACTCTAAAATACCACAAATACACACAGGGATTATCTAAAATATTCAAAAGACTGGCAGTCCATTTAGGGAGATATTAAATAAGCACATTCCCCCAAGTTTGGAAACTTTTGCTTAATTAGGATAGCCTACTCAAATTCACAATTCACCAACCCCCATTAAAGCCTCTGATAAGTTCTGCAATATAGAAACCTATTTAATTCTGCTGAATCTTGTATTTCCCAAATTGGAATTTGATATGAAGCACTCTCCCAAGTATGATCATATAAATCTGAGATCTAAGCTCTCTGAGATACAGACCAAGTCCTATCCATCTTTCTACCCCAGAACCCTGAAGAGTACCTAGAACACAAGAAAGCTACTTCTAAAGGAAAAGTACAACAGTGAGAACTGCCTTTCTTATATTTTCTCTTGAACAAAAAAATTACCCTATTTTCTTATTGATTAATCAACTAAACAGTTTAAAAAGGTAACAACATAAGCAATTCCACTCTGTCTAAAGTTATATATTATTAAAAATGCAAAATATCTACGGATCATTTTATAAATTATAGCAGTAGGCATTTTATTCATTTTAAGCAGATAAATAAAATACCTTTACAATTTAAAATCACCTAAAGGAAAGCAATAGATTTCAGAATGATTTTCATTCTCCAGTATAAGCAGATCTTTATTCTCACTAAACCAGACTAAACAAATGACCTAAACATTCAAACCACCTGACAACCTTGTTTCTTACTGATAGCGAGCCGATCTGTATATTCAGAATGGGTCTGAAAGCTGTATCAAATGGCACTTTGAAATGTGCACCTACCAGTGTTATTAAAAATGGATCTCTAAGCCAGGCGTGGTCGCGCATGCCTGTAATCCCAGCACTTGGGAAGCTGAGACAGGAGGATCGCGAGTTCAAAGCCAGCCTCAGCAACTTAGCGAGGCCCTAAGCAACTCAGTGAGACCCTGTCTCTAAATACAAAATAGGCCTGGGGATGTGGCTCAGTGGCCGAGTGTCCCTGAGTTCAGTCCCTGGTTCCAAAAAAAAAAAAAAAAAAAAATGGATCTCTAATCGCAGAAAGCATTTCTTTAGGTATAATTCATATATCTAAAGCACAAAAGTCAAACAAGTGCTATAAAACTAGAAAACCACCACCACAAATGTAAGGGCTCTAACAGATCCCTTCATGTTTTATCACTATGGAGTACGAATGCACACAATAAACTTGTCTGTGTTGGAAACATAGCTACCACAACATAGCCTTAAGGCCTTAAGGTCTGGTGCCACATTTTGGCCTTCAAAGATCCACCAATTTTTCTAATTCTATGTCTTATAATAAATACTCA
Organism: Glaucomys volans; assembly: GCA_020662805.1. Lineage (NCBI taxonomy): Eukaryota > Metazoa > Chordata > Mammalia > Rodentia > Sciuridae > Glaucomys > Glaucomys volans. The sequence goes on from JAJEJO010000484.1 coordinate 197,898, forward strand.
ACTCAATATACACTGACTCAACGGGCAGTTCCTGATTTATGCACTGTTGTTACTGACCACTCATCTAGTTCTCTTCCCAGCCACTTCAAGGGAAGAAAAAAAAAATTTCTTTTGGTACTTTTATATAGTACAAGGATGACAGAGAGCTAATCTTCGGGGAAAGAGTATGAAAGACAAAGCTGATATTAAACACAACATAAACATCTTTACAGGACGGAAATGGAGTGCAAGACTGTGTACCTTTTGGAAACAGAACTGGGCCCAGTTTTGAAACAAATGTTGCGTGAAATGTTAATGGTAATCACTAAAAGAACAGATAAACAATCTTTTGATTTCCCAATCAAAAAAAGGAAAAAAAGGAGAAGGAAATGCAATTAGCAGTCTAACAAAAGAAAAACAGGATTAGAAAATATAAAATTCAGACAACTAAAATAAACCTATTTATTCAAATGGGTTCATCTCACATAAAAGTCAAAGATTACAGAATGGAGAAAAGGAGAGCATTAACAGGGATGAAAAGACACACTATAACAATAAAAGGAACAATCCACAAAGAACACTGAACATGATTAAATCTGAATGTCCCTAATACAATAGCCTTAAAAATGTAACAAGGAAAAACTGACCATCTGAGAAGTTATCAACTCTAATGAGAAATTTAACATACTTCTAAAAGAACCTGTCAGTACAGCAAACAAAATATTAGTAAAGATAGAAACTAAAAAAGAACATTAACAAACTTTATCTAACAAAGAAACCTGTCCCCACACTGGCAAGTCAAAGTTTTTTTTTGTTTTGTTTTGTTTTTTTCAGAGCTGGGGATTGAACCCAGGGCCTTGTGCTTACAAGACAAGCACTCTACCAACTGAGCTATATCCTCAGCCCCTACCAACTGAGCTATACCCCCAGCCCAGATTTTTTTTTTTAAGTATGTATCTCTGACTTCTGGATTTAAAGATTAACAGATTAATAATAAAACTTTCCTTCGAAATGTAAAAACAGCCAGGCGTGGTGGCACACGCCTGTAATCCTGGCGACTCCGGAGGCTGAGGTAGGAGGATCGCGAGTTCAAAGCCAGCCTCAGCAACTTAGCGAGGCCTTAAGCAACTCAGTGAGACCCTGTCTCTAAATAAATACAAAATAGGGCTGGGGATGTGACTCAGTGGCCCAGTGCCCCTGAGTTCAATCCCCTGCTCCCCAAAAAAAAAAAAAAAAAGAAAAAGAAAAAGAAAAAGAAATATAAAGACAAACATTAAGGTTGCCAACATTTTGTTGTGCCAAGTAAGATTATTAAAAAACAACTCTTACCATCACTACTTTATAAAAAGCAAGACTTCTACTGGGCACGAGATCCCACACCTGTAATCCTGCCAGAGGCGGAGGCAGGAGGATCTCAAATTCAAGACCAGCCTCAGCAACTTAGAGAGGCCCTAAAGCAACTGAGCAAGACCTTGTCTCAAAATAAAAAACAAATAAGGGATGGAGATGTGGCAAAGTAGTAAATCACTTAATTTAAAAAAAAAGGAAAAGAAAAATAATAATAAACACTTGTAAATCAAAAAAGAAAGACATAATCCAAAATTATTTTTTTTCTCAATAATGATGGAGTGTGAAAACTTTCTAAGAAACTGTACCAAGCAAAAAGTATGTACTACTTTTTGATTTTTGGAAAATCACAAATACATACAGTTATTTAATTTTGAGTCTTTGATATTAAAATCTCCTTGTTTTTACTTCTGAGAAAACAGATGATGATGGGGGTTAAGTGATTTACCTATAACATTCAAGAGGAAGGGGAGAGTGTGACAAAGCATCTTTTCTCTTTTTATGCCACTGCCCCATCTGCCAAGGATCAAATTCAATCAACAATGCCTCCTGAATACCCAGAGTATAAGGCCTGGTGTTACATGTCATGAGAAATATTATGACTGCAAAATACAATAGAGAAGGAAGGGAAGATTAACAGAATAATTCCAAAGGAGGGGATGTCCCCCCTAATAGTGAGTTATAGTTACAGAAGACAGTGGGATCCATTCCTCCAGGAAGCCCAAGGAAAAAAGAAAGCTGAGAGCCACTGATTCAATGCATATGTCTCAAGTAGTTTACATCTACTTGTAAAAAATATATATGTATATTTTTTAAATACATGCTTTTTCAAATATATGTACATAAAGACAAAAATTAAAACAGAGAACGAGGAGCCAAAATAAGTACTCTAAGCAAATATTACTAAAAGACAAGTTCATTTGTGATTTGAAGGGTCAATGAGGACCAGGATTCAGAGAAGTAAGGATTTTGAAATGAGCTTCAAGAGGATTAAGATTCAACGTCTTAGAAAAAAAGGGTATATCTGAATGAAAACATTTATGGTAATTTTTTTAAATGAATGGTTCTTAACCAAAAACATTTAAGTAAGTTCTCCAAAGCACTTCAGGATCCCGAAAAGAAAATTCTAAGATTTGAGCTCATATTTCTCACAAATCATGTAAACAGTAGATGAGCATGCTGAGCAAAATGTAACTGCAAGAAAAATATGTATACCACCTTTCTGGGATCAGAAAATTATTCTTTTAGGAATCAAAATCTCTCTTCAAAATAAGGATGAACAAGTTTAAGAATAGACTATTTAAAGGCAAGTGATATGCTAAAAGCAATGGAAAAGATCAATATACTTCAGAGATGCAAATCTCGTTAACAGAAAGGTAGACAAGAAGAGAATGCAGATCCAACACTCCCTACACTATGTTACCTGCCCATGTGAAACCACACAAAATGAAGGCTGTACTACGAAAGAACATGAAAACTCTGAAGAGAACCTTAACAAATCTGAATATACAGCAAAAGTCTTTCTTCTGCCCTCCACAACTAATGTATGAGAAAATGAGGAAGTATTTCAAAAAATGTAATAAATACAAATCATGATTATAACAAGTTTTGAAGAAAAATTTTTTTTAAACCTGAAGACCAACAGAGGCCTCTAAAATTATATCCCAGTGAGGCTTGAATGCATTTTGGAAAGTTATTAAATCTATACATCTTGGGATACTCATTTCCAGACAGAAAATGTAGGGTTAATGGGAAGTGAAGTCAAGAGCAGCCGTCAAGCCTCTCCAGAGAGCAAACATGGCCAAGAACCACAATGATACACGAGCAGAGATTACAAGAAAAATGTGTAAAGAAAATTGGATTTTAAAAAAATCGCCTGGGGTATGGAGAACTAATGTAATTTAGAGAAAAATAAGAGTAATGTTCATGTAAAGGATGTCCAGTTCAATGTGTTGGTTTCCACTGTCTTCTGCAACCCTACTAAGATGACAACAAAAGGAATTTAAAATTATAAGGACAAAGAAAACATCTGGATTGGAATATTTAAGAAAGAGATGCCAAGGAAATTTTGGAAGCTGGGTCAGTGACTAAGGAAATAACAGCCTAAAGCCTCTGGGAGGAGCCAAAAATGAACACAGGTTTTCTTGAGAATAGGAAGCATCAGATGCCTCTGAAGGCTGGTGAGTAGGGTAAGCCATAACAGGAAGACTACTGGAAACCTGCTAACCTAACCTGGAGTTAAACCCCTAGACCACAGATCACCACCCTCTCAGACACTAATAGAACTTTTCCTACTTCTCAAAATTCAACCAGAATGATAATCTGTGATACACCTATCTGCAACTGAGGAGGGGGGGACAAGGAGATACCAATAAAAAAAAGTGAGATCGGTTTTTTGAAATGAGGAATCACCTAGCCCATATTCCCAGAAATGCTTACAGCCATACCCTTAGCATCCAGGATTCCTTTCTGGGGCAACAGACCAAACAGGAAGTTGGGGAGGGGGTGGGGTCTTCAACAGACTATAAAACAATAAAGTCAACATACTCGGAAACAGGGAGATAATGTAAGAAAATCAGAGTAGAGTCAGGCATGGAGGTCCACACCTGTAATCCTAAAGACTAGGGAGGCTGAGGCAGGATGATGGAAAGTTCAACGCCTCAGCAACTTAGGAAGGCCCTAAGCAACTTATTGAGACCCTGTCTCAAAACAAAAATAAATTAATTAACCAGAAGGACTGGGGATGTGACTCAGTGGTTAAACATCCCTGGGGGCAATCCCTGGTATAAGAAAGAAGAGAAAAGAAGAGAAGAGAAGAGAAGAGAAGAAAAGAGAAGAAAAGAGAGGGGGGGGGGAGGAAGGAAGAAAATCAGAGTAGAAATGGAGGTGTAAAACATCCAACCTCCAGTGTTCCAAAATTTTAAAATGGAAGATATATGAGAAACAAAGTATTAAAGAAATAGTACAAGAAAACTTTTATAACTAAATGTCAAGAGTTTCTAGTTAAAATAATGGGCCCTACAGACTGGATCCCCAAAACAATGAATGAAAAAAGAACCTCAATCAAGGTGAAACATGAAGTTTCTCAGCATCAGAGATCAAAGGAAAATCCTTAAAGTGTTCAGGGCATGGCAGGATGGGGGAGGGAGTGGGGGAGGGCAGGGGGGTCGCCAAGTAGAAAGAATCAAGAATCAAAATGGAATTGAACTACTCCAAAGAAATACTAGAAATTATAAGACAATGATACAATATCTTCAACTTTTTAAAGAAAAATTATTTCCAAGTTGAAGTTACTTATCTAGTCAATACAGTACAGTCAAAAATAAATTTGCTTTCATCTAAATTAAGCAACGAAATAGCATAGAAATACACAAGGCTCCTGGGTATAGCTCAATGGTAAAGTTCTTGCCTTGCAAGTGCAAGGTCCTAGGTTCGATCCCAGTACTGTTAAAAAAAAAAAATTATTTTTTAAAATAATAATAAGAATGACAAAAAAAATTATTGGGGTGTACAGCTAACTGATAGAACACTTGCGTAGTATATATGCAAGGCTCTAGATTCAATCCCCAGGACCACAAAAAATAAATAAAACTTTAAAAAATAATTTTTTTAAAAAGGGATGACAAACTTTTTAGGGGATTACGGTACAGTTCAGTGGTAGAGTATGTGCTTAGGATGCATTAAGACCATGGGTTCAAATCCAGCTCCAAAAAAATATTCTTTTTTAAAACAAACTAAACTAGATCCAAAACTCCTTAAAATGTCACTGAAAGTTAACTAAATTAAAAACAAAATTTTAAAGGGTCAGCCCTCCTGTCTTTTTATATTAAAGAAAGCACACAGTACTAGTCCAACCAACTTCATAATAGTGATTCTGGTTTTATCTACAAAAGTGATAGAAAAATTAAGGCTATTTCTACCTAAAATGTATACATGGCAACTTTAACTATCTAAAAGACTGCTAAACATCAACAGAAAACCCCTGAGGACTGCCTTTAAAATCGGAATTGTATATATCAAGAAGTCTAAAGATAGCCCATCATTACAGGATCCTCAGGGTTAATGAAGTCATGAGAACCTAGACACATCTTTTTTTCCTTTTTTTTTTTAAAGCAATTTTATTAATCATTCAAGTACAGTAGCACCTGGTAACATGGGACAGAATTGGAAGTCCCACAACATTTTGAAAGAAAGGAGAGCTGGGCACAGTGGCACATGCCTGTAATCCAAGCAGCTCAGGAAGCTGAGGTAGGAGAATCAAGAGTTCAAAGCCAACCTCAGCAAAAGCGAGGCACTAAGCAACTCAGTGAGACCCTGTCTCTAAATAAAATACAAAATAGGGCTGGGGATGTGGCTCAGTGGTCGAGTGTCCTTGAGTTCAATCCCCAGTAACCATCCCCTCACTGGGGAAAAAAAAGGAAAGAAAGGAAAAGGATAGAAAAGAAAAGAAGGAAAGGAGAGCATGCAACACCCAGAATGCTCCCTAAGAGAATAAACAGATGGGTAAATCACTGTAGAGCAGAGGGAAGAGTTTGGGGTGAAGAAGGAACAAAGACCAAAATAAAACATGCACACATCACATTTACACAGGGACAAAGGTCTCTACAAACCTAAGGGAAGAGCTCTGCTGAGCTTGCAAAGGAACTCCTAACAAGTTCTACTTGGAACCAAGGGCCTTGATCTTACTTCTCTAAACTCTCTTCCTACTTTCTGAAGTTATAGGCTTGGCCAGAGTCTATAAAATACACAAGCCAGAAGAACTCTAACCACAACAACCAGGATTTAAAAGTCTAACCTTTGAATTAAAGAGTTTTGATCTGAAATACTCAAAGAAAGAGAAGCTGAGTCCTCCAACAGTTACTAAGAGATAATTTAACATAAACTCACTTCTATTATGGCAAAGTTTACTTAGACACTTGAACCATGGGGTACTGAGACACCAATATGCTTAGTATGGAGGGTAGTACAAAATTTAGCTATTTCTGTTACTCTTTTTTGCCTGAAAAAAAGAAAAAGAATGCTAACTAGAAACTAGTTTTAATTAAAAACAAAAAACAAAAAACCAAGAAATTCAGGGACAAAGAACTTCTATTATTTAATGGCAGTACCACAGTCTGGACAAAGACAGCAAAGGGTAAATTCATTACAAAATTTGCACTGGGAGCTAGAGGTATGACTCAGTAGTACAGCACTTGCCTAGAATGCCCAAGGCCCTGAATTTGATCCCGGGCACTTTCCCCACCCTCACCCCACAAAAAAAAAAAAAAAAAAAAAAAAA
>JAJEJO010000484.1:210593-299760 GCA_020662805.1 Glaucomys volans
AAAAAAAAAAAAAAAAAAAAATTAAATGAAACCTAATTCTGGCTTTAAAAATCCCACTATCATACAGACATTTTGAGGTAGGCAGAGAAAAGTGAATATGCATTGACTATTGAGTGATGTAAGGAATTTCTGTTAATTTTCCAAAGTATGATAATGATATACTGGTTGTGGAAAAAAAGATAATTATCTAGATGATACATGTATGTAAGACGAAGAATCATGATAACTGTGACTTTCAATAGTTCCATGAAATTCTGTTTGGGTTTTTTGTTTTGATTTTTTTTTTGTGGGGTGGGCGGTTCTTTGCAGTACTAGGGATTGAACAGGGCATTACCAATGAGCCCCTTCCCGCTTCGTTGAGACAGGGTCTCACCGAATTGCCCAAGCTGGCCTCAAACTTGTGATCCTCCTGCCTCAGACTCTGGAGTTGCTGGGATTACAGATGAGTGCCATCATTCCCAACTTCAACAAAACTATTTATTTATATATTACTGAAATATTAATTACTGAATCTACAAGGTAAAAAATGAGACAATTCATGTTTTATTTTTTCAATTTTTCTGCATATTTGAGATTACTTATAACAATATTAGAAAACTTAAAATAAATAAAAATTTATCTCACCAAAAATACATGAATATATGAGAATAAAGGATCATCACACTTAATATGGGGGGGTAAAGTAAGTTATAAGGTGCTAACTCCAATGTTATTCAGAATATTCCATTAAAAAAATACAAACTCTTGATTCAGTCTTTAATCTAAAAAAATTTGAATACAGTTGCCATGAACTATATTTTATTAAGTATCTTGCAATCAGACACGTGCCTAATAATCCCAGCTACTCAGGAGGCTGAGGCAGGAGGATTTGCAAATTTGTGGCCAGCCTCAGCATCTTAACAAGACCCAGTCTCAAAATAAAAAATAAAAGGGACTAGGAATGCAGCTCAGTGGTAAAGCATCAATGAGTTCGATTTCCAGTACTGCAAAAGAATGAAAAATTGTTTTGGTTACTTTTGGTGACCAATTAATTTAAGAAAAATACATACTAGTATATCAGACACTAAGGATACAAAGACACCAAGAGGCCTATCCTCAAAGCGGGTCCTCTCCACACTCCTGGATGGAACTCGTAAGTTCACATGATAGGGTAAGTATAAAGAATGGCACTAGACCAATGATGAGAACGTCTAAAAAATCATTTAACAATATTACAAAACAGCTCAGAGGGCTTGTCCGTATTGGTAATTAGTTTTTAATAATGTATTTCAAATAAATAAAAAGTATAAAATTTAAACACTAAAAATTTCAAAAGAAGAGTTTTATACAAAAAGCATGTCACTAGGGATAAGTTTCACAGGGATAAGAATTTTTGCCTCTTTACTAATGTATAAGTATCTGATCCCAAACCCACCCTCAATAAATGTTGATTAATAATGTCACTTTTAAAAAAATGTTTTCTGGAAATCTTCATTTGCATTTAAGTTATGATGAAAATTCTGGTCATTGTATTAGAAGAAAAACTGCTTCAATTTTGCAACAATGTTTTCCACAAGCTGTCTTCTCTATCAGTCTATTCTGAATGTAAAACGGAAACTAAAATAAATTCTTGACTGAAACCCAAAAGATTTTCATTACTCACCAGTCCTTTGGAGCAAGGATATGAATATTTTGTAAGCCCAAGTAAAAGATTAGGTCCCCATGTCTAAAACTCGTGGGATTTGTTAAAAATCAAAACTCAAGCTGGGGATATAGCTCAGTTGGTAGAGTACTTGCTTCATAAGCACAAGACCCTGAGTTCAATCCCCAGCACCGCAAAATAAATAAATAAATAAACTCAAAATAAACTTTTAAAAATAATAAATCCAAAAAAAAGATGAAAAAAAGGTATTTTAAATTAATATATTCCAAAGGATTTCTGAAAATCTGATTACAGTCTTGGTAAAGGAAATGAGTACATAATGTTTACAGAAAGTGTAAGTTAGTGCCAATTTTTGTGCTTTAACAAGGTCTTAGGATAGTGCATATGTTTTGACCCTAAGATTTATTCTAATAAATGTTTGCAAATATCTTTTTTTTTGGGCGGTGCTGGGGATTGAACCCAGGGCCTTGTGCTTGCAAAGCAAACACTTTACCAACTGAGCTATATCCCCAACCCCTGCAAATATATTTCTGAGGAAATTTTCTACTGCATGTACAAAATTTATAAGTTTGTTTAAAAATTAGCAATATATTATTTATACTCATCTTTCTACCTTATAAATTTCCATTTATAACATCAAAAAAATTTTTAAATAATAATAATAAATCCATAGAATCAACATCCTTCAATTAGTCTTATATAAGGAACTATATTCCTCTTAAGAAGAAAAAACTTTAGCCTATTTTGCAGTGCTGACTATGGAATCCAGGGTCTCAAGCATGCTAGGCAAGTGCTCTACCACTGAGCTACATCCCCAGAACAAGAAAAAAACTTTTAGAAGAAATTATTCATTATTCAATATTTCTCATGTTTTTATTTTTAGGAAAAAAAAAAACTAAAATACCTGCCTGAGAATTTACTCTTTATTATATATTATTTTTATATATTTATATTTTATGTATTTTATAAATATATAAAATACTGAAACATATTAATAGACATCAAAAGTAATCACACATGCTCCAGAGGCAAGTACATTGTCATTTTTTTCCAATGTGTCTCACGAAACTTTTAACATGAGAAAAATACATTGTCTTTTATTCATCTCAGTGATACTGGCCTCTCTGCAGAATTCGCATTGTTCCCAATTGCAGTAAGGCATGTTTACCTTCATTAATAATAAATATTAAATTACCAACAACTTGGTCAAACAGAGGGGAAGGATGCTACTTGTAGCCATGAAATCAAGCAACTGTCCTCTGGGATGGAACTGACATACCTCTTAGTGTACTGGTTCAGCTTCTCTTAGTCTAACCACCTAGATAAACCAGTTACAGTCAATTATGACCAAACTTAGACTTAGACATCAGACTTAGAATACTAAGGTCGTTATTGATGACAGTGAATAAAGTATCCTTTTCTATAAGGAACTATTCGACTGATTTGAAACGCTACTCATCACTCTAAGCATTTTGGGCTTCTTTTAATTCCTCAAACCCACTGCACGCTTTTACCTTGGGGTGTTCATACATGCTATTTCTTCTGCCTACAAAGCTTTTCCAATTCTTAATGCTCTGACATTCTACAGTTCTCTCACCAGGTCCTCAGCCTACCACCTATTCACTATCCCATACACATCAGCAACACTTCTTCCTTGGGTTCTCAAGACTGGGCCAGGGGTCTCTGGTGAAGAATCTTAAACATCTCCTTCACTGAATTTATCACAATGCCCTGTCATGTCATGGTTTTTCTTTCCCTTAGACTAAGCTCCACCACCACTCAAGACTAGAACTGACATGTAGCAGAAAATACCCCAACACACATATCTTGCTGAATAATTAATTATAAGACACTTTTTCCCCCCAGTACTGGGGACTGAGCCCCAGGAATGTACCCCTCAACTATACTCCAAGCCCTTTTTATTTTTTATTTTCAAACAGGGTCTATTGAAGTTGCAGAGGCTAGCCTCATGATTGCAAACATTTGCAATCCTGCCTCAGCCTTCTGAGTAGCTAGAATTACAGGCATGAGGCATCATGCCTAGCCAAGATACTATTTTAATGGCTTCAAATATTGTGTACAAATATATATATAAATATATAATGTATGTAAATATTAACATAATTGCATTTACATATATCTTAACATATATGCATTATCAAAAAAGCATGTGCTTGTAACAAGTTTCCAAAAGAAAAGCAATTAAGTTAACATAGGATCTACCCTTTGCCACTTAACTAATCTAAGCACTTCAACTCCCAACTCCCTTAACTATAAAATAAAATCCTAAAATCCTTCTTTCCATAAAATTCTGAAAAACACCTCAAACATGACTCTACTCAGTCATGTCAAACCATAAAGCATTATCAATTATTAGAGTCTAAAATACAGAATGATATCAGGTATCCTGGAAAACAGAAGTTAAACCATTTCTCATTGAGTACCTGGCAATACTAGGACCTCCTATACAGCCTTCACAAAGAACAGAGCAACAGTCTCAATCCACCAGAAGTCAAAGGTGAGCAAACACTCCCAACCCTAAGAGAGATGCCACTGTCAGTGTGCTTCTTCTTTATCACATGCTATTTCAAACATGGTTTTTGTTTTATTTTGGGTCACACAGAACTTTCCCCTACTAAATTAATATGAAAAACATAATTAATGGATAATATAAATGGACTACATTTATTCATGTAAAATTAAATGTACCAGCCCCAGTAGTTAAGAATTTTAAAAAGAGAACAATATAATACAAAAGAATTAAGACTGTTTAAAAAAGCTTGCCTCCAATAAAAATAAGGTGGAAAGGGTTTAGAAAACTTTGTTTTCCATACACTACTCCTAAATATCTGTGAGAATGATTACAAACCCTGATTCACGCCTGTAATCCCAGCAAGTTGGGAGGTTGAGTCAGGAAGATCACAAGTTTGAGGCCAGCCTCAGCAACACCCTCAGCAACTTAGTGAGACCCTGTCTCAAAATAAAAATTAAAAAGGGCTGGGGTTTAGTTCAGTGATAAAAGTGCCCCTGGGTTCAATCACTACTACTACTGCTATTACTATAGAAGGGGAGGAGGACAGCAGGAACAGGTCTGAGGCAGGAAATAAAAATCAAATATTGAAATGGCAGAGCTGACCAAAATACAATACAATTTGTGAAATAATATCCACAGGCCTAAAGTCCCACAGATTCCAACTAAAATGAACTTTCAAACATTACATAGACCTCCTCATCTACAAAATGAGCAAACTGAGACTGCAGGAAAATGATTACCTGATCCATGACTAGTTCGCAGACAGGCCAGACAGACCTCCTAACGCAGACTCTAGTCCTTCCAGTTCTCAGAGCTCTGGTGCTTGTGGCACACAGAATCTTTCAGATACACAGTATCACTGCCAAATTCTGTAACAACTGTATCACTTGATAAAGAATGTCAATATTAGAAAACACATCTTCCTAAATTTAAGAATTAAAGATACATCTGAATTCAGAAATCCATTTTATACTATTTCATTTCATCTTGGGTTCTTAGGAAAGTGTAATGTAAAATCCTATGTCCATAAAAAGTTACTTCATGCCAGATGTGGTGTCATATGCCTAAAATCCCAGTAACCCAAGAGGCTGAGGCAGAAGAATTGCAAAGTCCAGGTCAGCCTGAGCAACTTAACAAGACCCTGTCTCAAAAAATAAAATAGGGTCTGGGAGCATAGGCTGGTGGTAGAGCACTCCTAGGTTCCATTCCCAATACCACAAAAATGAATAAATAAATTTAAAATAAAAAAAGTTTTTTAAAGATGTCTTCTGGTCTATTTATCTCAAAGGAAATAATTCTCAAAAATTCACATGGGAAAAACATTTTAAAAAATGAAATGCATGTAGGGAAAATGTTGCTTTCTATCTGCAGTACTACCACAAGGTGAACAAAAAACACCTGCATAATTAAGATGTTACCACTGGAGGAAGCTAGGTGATGAATAAATGTTCTCCTTGCAAATTCTTGTGAGTCCATAATCATTTCCAAATAAAGTTAGAAAAACAGTAAATGGCATAACCACCTGTAGTCACTCCCTAAGCCCACTAATCTATAAACTTATTCTTCCTCAAGCTTTCCCAATAAGCCAGAAAAAGTTCCAAGCACTTCCTAATCTCAAATTCCAGGAAGGGCTGGTGCAGCAAATGAAACACATAAGCCACCCCTATGCACATGAGAAGCACACAAGCATTTGCTGAACAAGGAAAGTTAATCTAACAATGTTCTCAAACTGTGTAGGCAAAAGCAAGGCAAATATTGACACAGCCCAAACCTGACTACCTCTTTCATCGGTCTTTCATAATCTGCTACTAGCCTGTAGACCAACTTCCCTGTCCTGCCTAGACTGTAACCTTATGAGCACTGACACGTGTTTTTCTTTGGATACTAAGGATTGAGCCCAGGGGCACTCTAACACTGAGCTACATCCCTACCCCTTTTTATTTTGAGACAAGGTCTTATTAAATTGTTGGGGCAGGCCTCTAACTTGGGATCCTCCTGCCTCAGCCTCCGGAGTAACTGGGATTACAGGTATATACCACCATGCCCCATCTGATGTGTATTTTTAAAAGCCACCCTTCTAGTGTCTTGTAATAGATAGTGAAGCTACTATCTATGTAACTTAACGTGAATTTTTAAAACTGCGTGGAGAAAACAAAAAAGTAAACAAAAACAAATTACTGCAAATGACTTCCCTGCATTCTGGTTTCATTCAATGTGTGTATGCAGTGGTAGAGTGCTTGCCTAATATGTGTGAGGCCCTGGTGTTCAATCCCTAGCACACAAAATCAAGGAGCAAGAAAAAACACTTTCTCAAAACAGACAGCTAGCTGGGCGTGGTGGCACATGCCTGTAATCCAAGCAACTTGGGAGGCTGAGTCAGGAGGATCGCGAGTTCAAAGCCAGCCTCAGCAACTTAGCGAGGCCCTAAGCAACTCAGTGAGACCCTGTCTCTAAATAAAATACAAAATAGGGCTGGGGATGTGGCTCAGTGGCCGAGTGTCCCTGAGTTCAATCCCTGGTTCCAAAAAAAAAAAAAAGAAAGAAAGAAAATTCATATCAGAAACACTTTCCATTTCAAAACAACTATGATGGGACTGGAGGCACAGCACAGTGGTAGAGCATGTGCTTCTAGCCAGTGCAAGGGTCCTGGGTTTCATCCCCAGCACCAAAAAACAAACAAAAATAAACACATCATGATCACAAAAAAAAAAAAAAAACCTAACACCTCTCAAGAATGTCCCAGAAATTACCAAAGGAAAACTGAAGCTTCACAGCAACTGAAAAAGCTTTTCATACCTCCCAAGAATCTTCTGAGGAAAAGAGATGTCATGGAGAAGAAAAACAAAGTACCAACTGTCCTGGAGTTCCTGCAACTCAAAAGTCATATGAAACCAGGAACAATTTGGATGTATAGGGTGGCTACTAACTATATATACTGACTCCCGTCTCTGGTTGCAAGTGTTGAATGTACTCTTCCTGAGCTCTCAGAAGTCAACATATCACCTGGTTCTACATCTACAGCAGTGACAGAATCCTGAATAGGGAATCATTACGATCCTGTGGCAGAAATCTGGATTCATGCTCCAGCTGGCAACAATAGGAGGCAAAGAAAAAGTACTTCCTACACACACTCCCTCCCACCCCAAGGAACATTACCAAAGAAACAAAAGGTCGAAATGGGGGCTGCAAAAGGCTCAGTGGTAGAGTACTTGCCTAGCATGCGTGAGGTACTGAGTTTAATCCTCAGCACCACATAAAAATAAATAAAATAAAGGTATTGTGTCCATCTACAACTAAAAAAAAAAAAATTAGGAAAAAAAAAAAAAGATCGAAATGTCCACTATGAACAAAGTACTCCCTCCTCCCTCAATTATTCCCTAAACTATACTAATCAAGACACCTGATAAGCAGAACATAATCACTATGTAAACCACCAATGAATTTCTCCAAGATGAATACTTAAACAGAATTTTAAAAGAATCCATGGCTAGGGGTTTATAGTTCAATGGTGAAGTATGTACTCAGCATGTGCAAAGCCCTGGGTTTTACACCTAGCACCAAGAAAGGAGAAAGAGAAAGAAATCCGTGTTCAATTGTTTAAACAGATTTGCTCACATTTAAGAACAACCACTTCAGCAGGGTGAGGTGGTGCACACCTGCAATCCCAGCTACTCAGGAAGCTGAGACAGCAGGATCAGGAGTTCAAAGCCAGCCTCAGCAAAAGCTAGGGGCTAAGCAACTCAGTGAGACCCTGTCTCTAAATAAAATGCAAAATAGGGCTGGGGATGTGGCTCAGTGGTCAAGTGCCCCTGAGTTCAATCCTTGGTACCAAAACAAAAAACAAAAAACAAACAAACAAAAAAAAAAACTTCATCGGTGCTTCCTTTACCAATTTAAAATAGAATTTCTAGATTCGGGTGATAACACAGGACAATAAACTGAACAAATTCAAATTACTTCTGGAGTCAGGCATGGTGGCACATGTCTGTAGACCCAGTGACTCAAGAGGCTGAGGCAGGAACATCTCAAGTTTGAGGCTACCCTGGGCTACTCAGGAAGATCCTGCCTCAAAATAAAAAACAGAAAGTGCTGGAGATGTAACTGTGGTAGGGCATCCCTGGGTTAAAATTTCAGTACCAAAAAAGAACAACAACAAAAAAACATCCCCACACACACTATGGATAAGAAATAGTAACTACTATGAAGTAAGAGAACCAACTAAATAAACCCAATATTCCGCTCTGCCCAAAGCCTCTTTTCAGGGGGAGGAGGGGACGGCACTGGGAATTAAACCCAAGGTGCTTTCCCACTGAGCCATATCCCCAGATCTTTCTTGAGACAGGGTCTCACTAAATTGCTAAAAGTCTGATTAAATTGCTGAGGCTGGCCTCAAATTTGTGATCCTTCTAAGTCTAAGCCTCCAGAGTCACTGGGATTACCAGCACATGCCACCTCGCCCAGCTCCCAAAGCCTTTTATATAAAACCCAGTTCTCATCAAGATATTAAGGGCTGGGGTCATGGCTCAGTGGTATAGCGCTTGCCTAGCAGGACTGAGGCACTGGGTTCAATCCCCAATACCACATAAAAATAAACAAATAAAATAAAGGTATCGTCTCCATTTACAACTAAAAATTAAAAACAAAAAGATATTAAGATAAGCCAGCACAGTGACCCACGCCTGTAATCCCAGTGACTCAGGAGGCTTGGGCAGGAGAATTTCAAGTTCAAAGCCAGCCTCAGCAAAAGAAAGGCACTAAGCAACTCAGTGAGACCCTGTCTCTAAATAAAAAACACAAAATAGGGCTGGGGATGTGGCTCAGTGGTCAAGTGCCCCTGAGTTCAATCCCTGGCACCAAAAAAAAAAAAAAAAAAAAAGGATATTAAGATAACCCTACCATGATGTTGTCTCTGCTTTCTAAACTTTTCTACCAAATCAACTACCTAATCTCAAATATGGCTTTTTCTTAAAAGTTTATAAAATATAGCAACCTCTTCTCACATCACATCAAGCGGTTTATCACAAAGAAACACCAAATGAATTTCCACCACACCCCTGAGTGTGTCTTGGAGACACTCAGGAAAAGATTTGGAACCTTGCATCACCTGAATTCTGAAATGGGTTCACACTAGAGCAGAGCCAGCATGAAATGGTAGCTTCTCAACATGTTCTCCTGTACCACAAAAAAATGGGGCCTAACCCTAACCCTAAACTACTGTGGGAAAAAGTAAAAATTTATTGATTCATTCATTATGGTACTTGCAGACTAGACACAATCATAACCTTTGTAACCAGCAATCTAGAATACAATCGCTCAATTTAATGGAATTTTAAAATATAATCTCTTTACATATACTAATATGATTTTTAATTAACATCTAAATTTGCTGTCAACAAAAATACAATGTTGTTGGGCATGGTGGTACATGCCTATAATTCCAACAACTCAAGAGGCCAGGAGGCTGGGAGGCCAGAACAGGAGAATCACAAGGCTCAGCAACTTAGTGAGATCCTAAGCAACTTAGCAAGACCCTGGTTCCAAAATAAAAAATAAAAAGGGCTGGGATGTGGCTCAGTGATTAAACACCCTTGGGTTCAACCTCCAGTACAAAATAATATATATATACACACTCATACGTTTTACTAGGCCTGTTTTCTATGAAAAATATCTTAACAAATTAGTCAAGAAAAATTTCAGGTATATAAAATTATAGTCAGATACACTGGCATATGCCCATTGACTCAAGAGGAGAAGGCAAGAGGATCAAGTTCAAGGCCAACCTCAGCAACTGAGGGAGACCCTGTCTCAAAAAAAAAAAAAAAAAAAAAAGTAATGGGGATGTGGCTCAGTGGTAAAGCACTCCTAGATTCAATCCATTACCCGCCCAACTAAAAACAACCATAAAGTCAGACACACATGCGGAATATAGCCCATGCAGCTCAGTGGTAGAGCATCCCTCATTCCTGAGAGGAAAAAAAAGACAGTGGGGGGCGGGGTAGAAAGAAGATAAAAGGAGAGGGAAGGAGAGCAGAGGGGGAAAGAAGGGTGGGAAGGAAGAAAAATTGCAAAGTCACCAACATGTTAACAGGGATAACCAGAAGTTTTCAAATTTGAGATTCTCTATTTTCCAGATTTCCCATAAGAATTTTTTTACACCAAGGAATTTTTTTTAAGAATATGAATACTAGGGAATGGCCAAAAACAGAAAAACCCAAATATACATCAACTACAGAACAGATTTTATTAATTGTGGTATATCGACACAATGAACAACTACTACCCATTAATATAAAAGAAACTACTACATAACAAAACACAATGTGTAACAAAAGCACTGCTCTAAGCAAAAGAAACCAGACTTATGATTCCGTTTCCATGAAATCCCAAAAAACCAAACCACAGTAAAAGAAAGCAAAATACTGGTTACCAGGGACAGAAGGTAGGGAGAATGGACTAATATACAAAGATAACTTTTTGGGGTGATGAAAATGTACAACTTGACTGGGATGGTCATTATGCAACTCTATACTCTTGTCAAAAAACTTGATCAAGTCCAGGTGTGGTGGCGCATGCCTGTAATCCCAGCACTTGGGAGGCTGAGGCAGGAGGATCGCGAGTTCAAAGCCAGCCTCAGCAACTTGGGCCCTAAGCAACTCAATGAGACCCTGTCTCCAAATAAAATACAAAATAGGGCTGGGGATGTGGCTCAGTGGTGGAGTGCCCCTGGGTTCAATCCCCAGTACCAAAAAAAAAAAAAAAAACTTGATCAAATGGTACACTTGAAATGGGTGAACTGTACTGTTTGTAAAGTAGAATTGCAAGATGTAAATACTGAAAATATCAAAGTGAATACTACTCAAAACGGAATATAGTCCCTTTCTGTGTGTGGGGAGGAGTACTAAGGATTGAATCCAGGGCACTCAAGCCACATCCCAGCCGTTTATTTTATTTTGAAACAAGGTCCTGCTGAGTTGCTTAGAGCCTCCTTAAGTTGGTAAGGCTGGCCTCTAATTGCAAACTTGCTTTCCTCTTGCCTCAGCCTCCCAAATTGCAGGGATTACAGGCATGTGCCACCATGCTCAGCTGAATACAGTACTTTTGCTATGCAAACAAGATAAACTGAACTTACAAGTGACACAACATTCAATGCTAACACCTTATTTACTATTCTGACCAAAAAATGTTACAAAGCATAGATAACTAAGAATTTACCATATTTCTCATTCTGAAGTTTATTACCACTACACTGATTATATCAAAAAATAATATGAAATATTAGAGATGATTTCTTTAAGACAAGTTCAGTTTACTAATACTCTTACCTCTATATATTAACTTAGAAAAATATTACAAACTTTCACTTGACTTAATCTTATTCTTCAGTATATACCCCCATGGAAAAATCATTTACTTTCAAGAATCTTACCTTACCATCATTAATTCATTAACTGTACAACAATTACAAAGTGAGTGCTAATAAAATGCCATTATACTGGAGGTTAAGAAGTTACAACCTTGGAACTGGTGGTGTAGCTCAATAGTAGAGCTCATACTTAGCATTGTAGAGGCCCTGGGTTCCATCCTCAGCATACATACACACACACACACACACAAATGCACTGAGCTATCAAGAACTAAGATTTCCAATGTGATCCTGCCCATTCTTCTACAGTTACAAGTCAAACAAGTTTTCTGATGGCATGCCCCAAAGCCTATAATCCCAGTCTGTATTCCCATCTATGAAGGAGAACTCTGAGGCAAGAAGATGGCAATTAGAGGCCAGCCTGGGCAACTTAGCAAGACCCTATCTCAAAATAAAACTTTTTAAAAAGAGCTGGGTATACAGTTCAGTGGAAGGGTTCCATCCCAAGTACCACAAAAGAAAAAGCATCAGCAAAAATACATTCATACATACATATATGTTATGATATATGATTATGAAAATACATTCATAATCATAGAGACCCAGAAGTCCATTTTTATTTGATCAGAATGCCAAGGAACCAAAATGACAGAAACACAGGTGGTGCGCAGGCATGGTAGTGCAAGCCTGTAATTTCAGCAACTAGAAGGCGAAAGCCAGAAGATCACAAGTTGGAGACCAGCTTTAGCAACTTAGCAAGACCTTGCCTCAAAACAAAAAAGGGCTGGGGACATGGCTGTAATTAAGCATGCCCCTGGGTTCAATCCCCAATACAGAAAGAAAGAAAGAAAGAAAGAAAGAAAGAAAGAAAGGGGGGGGGAAGGAAGGGAAAAGAAAAGAAAAGAAAAGAAAAGAAAAGAAAAGAAAAGAAAGAACACAGACAATAACTGGAGCTTTTTCTTTATTAGAAGTATGACAAAATGGGGGGGGGGGGGGGGAAGGCATTAAGGACATCCTCCTCCACCATAAAACTGCTCCCTTCAATATGCTCTAATGTAACACAGTCTTCAATGATTAAACTTTCCTTTAGAGATCATTTCCTAAATTAATTGTTAAGGGAAAAAAATCCTGCCCTTCCTAATTCTATCCCATTTCTCCCAGTTGTTTCCCTGTGTACCATGTAATTTCCTTCACAAGTGTCTGTTTATTCGTAGGTCTATGATTTAGTAGCTGACTTCTTAAGTGTAAAATTAATCTGCCCTTGTTTTGCTTTTCAATTTTTTGCTGGACTATTTTATACTGTTTTTAATCTTTCCTTCAGCAACTTCATTTAATCACTTTATGAAGCACAACACTTTTCCATTACTGTTTCCAGTACTGTTTTTAGGTAACAATCTCTATAATCAAGAGTTAAGATTTTCCACTGATGATATGATGCTCTATCCCACACAGCCTAATGTGTGTTATTTTGGGTGGGGTTTTTTGGTTTGCTTTCTGTGTTTTCTTTTACTTTGGGGATTGAGTGTTTTTTTGTTTTGTTTTTTGGGGGTGTTTTGGTGTGGCCCACTTAAATTCCAGGCAGCTTTCAATTATGATAACCACTACCACCACAACTTTTGTTCAACTCATCATAATACCTGACAAGTATTCTGGTTCCAACTGAGAGGGCAAGGATATGCCTGAGTCCTTAAACCCAACAGTTCCCAATAAAAATAATGAGCACTTACTAAATACTATGCTCTGTGCAAAGAATCGCACTTTCTCTGACAATACTTTCCAAGAGAAACTTCTGCAATGATGGCACTGTTCTCTATCAGCACTGACATGTGGTAGTGAAAAGCTACATGTGGCCTTAGGACACTTGAAATATGACCAGTTACAAAGGAACTGATTTACACTTTTCTTTAATTTTAATTAACTTTGACTTAAATCATCATGTATTGAGACTAACAAGAACATAATACTGCTTGAATTTTCTTCATAGAAGTCATTTTCACTTATTTTTACAGCTACAGGTACTGAAGAAAAACTAGGCCAGGATTTTTCAACCTTACCACAACTGATCTTTTGGACCAGATAATTCTGTTGTAAGGCCTATCCTATGCATCACAGGACGTTTGCCATTATCTCTGGCCTATAACCACTAGCAACCAGTAGCAATGCCCCAGCTATGACAATCAAACAATTTATCCAGGCTGGAGGTATAATTCAATAGTAGAACATGTGCTTAGCATTTCCGAGGTCCTGGGTTTAATCCTCAGCGTTAAAAAAAGTCTCCAAACACTGCCAAATATCCTGTCAAGTGTCAGTTAAGTATCACAAACTTAGGTCTAAGAGTCTAGATTCTTCACATAATGCTAAGAATATTCTAAGACAAGTTATTTGAGTTCCTGTTTCTGTGTTCCTGAAACCAGGCAACACATTAAAGCAGTTAGAAGAAACCATCTCTTTATATTTTCCACCGAACTCACATTATAATTTATAAAACATTATAATAGTTGTGTTTTCCCACCCACTATTAACTGTTCCTCCCAGACCTTAAGGTGGGTACTATGCCTAATTCAGAGATTAAGGTGGAAGGGAAGTGCAGGGAGAAAGGTTCTAAGCAGTTAAATGACGTGCCTACCAGCACATGCTTCCAAACTTCTGTCTATACTATCTTACTCTATAGCCTTACAACACCTAAAGGGGAAACAGAAAACAATCCTTTTGAAACAATAATCTCAATCAAGACTGTTTATGATAGCACAACACATTACAATGCCAAAAGGCAAAGCTCACAGAAAAATTCCACGTATAGACAAAGAGAACTGGTGTAACTAACCTGCATCCTGAGGAGTAATTCAGGGACTGCCATGCTATACCCACATCACTTTAAAGAGGCCTCTCCTAATCTAGTACTAGGAAAGGGTTCAAAGGGTCACCCCCCTGACTAAAGGCAAAAGTCAATCTGGAGCTCTGGAGGAGGAGTTGAGGAGAAAGGAGAATGAAAACTACGACAGGTGGTTGACAGCTAAGGCTGGCATGCCAGAGACAGTAGAAATATTCTGGAATATAGGCCAAGGGGAATAGTGAAAAGAACACTGGACTTTTTAAAAAAAAAAAAAAACAAAGTCAGAAGACCCATCTTGTGGAACTTGAACGTCTGTCAGGAGCTCACTGTGTACCTCTGGATAAATCCAACTCATTAGGGGAAGACTGGTCTACATGACTTCAGGGACACTTTCCAGGTATTGGTAAGCTGGTGCCTCCAACTCTACCCTCAACCTTGACATGTAGAACCAAGTTCTTGGAAACTAACCCAAGAAATGCACAGGAAAGAAAGTCGAAGTGTCACAAAAGAAAATTCAGAAAAGAAACTAATGATGCTCTCAGGCTCCAATTTTTTTTTTTTTTTTTTTTTTTTTTTGGTGCTGGGGTTGTTCAAACCCAGGACCTATGCTAGGCAAGTGCCAAAAGTTTTCTTTAACGGACCAATTTATTTGCAGTATCATAGTCTTCATGTAATCTTACTGCTCTTAGTGTAAAGAATAAAATATTCCTATCTATATCCTTTTTCCTCTTAAACTATCATTTATTATTCATAGACATTTTTCATATTAAAATGAAGCTATGTCAGCACACTCTATCCTAATTCCACAACTTAATTTAAAAAGGGTCATGTTGGTGTTTGTTCCTTTGGGGTTTTTTGAGGTTTTTTTGAAACAGATTTGTCTCAAGCAATAGGTTGGTCCTTTTACTCTGCAACTAGGTATAAAGAGAGGAGTTTTGCTTTTGAAGGGTAGACACAGAACAGTTTCTGCCACAAGTTAACTAGGACAAAAAACGTAGAGTTACAACTCAAATCCACTTATCTTTTTCCTATTTCATGAGAAAACCCAAAGTGATTTAATGTAAATACGTGTACTGACACTAGACTCAAAGACAAAACTCATTATTTTGTTTATACTAGGAATGGAAATGACTTTTAAAAAGATATGACTTGAAAATTTCCCAAACAGTTGAAGCAAAAGGAATATTAAAAAATGAATCAAAGTGCCCAACACAACAGCAAAATAGGTATTGGCATGCATAGCCAATTGAGTAAGCTAGTCAGGTTCTTGGTACATAAAGTTAGGACTAATAGAGAAAACATGTCCTACTTCTTTCCCTGGTGCAATTTTCTAAGTTACAAGACAAGTTACATGACAAGCATTAAGGACATGCTTCTATGAATGACAGCAGAGCTATTCTCATTACTTGTCTACTTCTAAAATATACAAAAACCCCTATGTTTTAAGTCTTTTCTAAAAAGATCTCTAATGAAAAGTTGGAGTAAGGATCACATAACAATATTAAGTAACATAAAGGTTATTTCCGTATTTAAAGGAGCTATAAGACAACTCCAAATGGTTAATATTTTCAAAAGGTAATTCCAAAAGTTTCACAAATAGCTATTTAATAATATGGCTAGAGCAAAGATTAAACAAATCCGGAGCCAGTGCGAGAAACTATGCCGCCAGCTCCGGATTTAAAATCAATCCGCCCCACCTGAGGCGGTTAGATACATTGAGACAGAGGCTAGTATCTTAGCAGCAAGTTAGGCCTCTACCTCTCTCCGGGAAGCGCATGACAAACAGGGCGTCATACAACTTGAGTCACCCGATCACTAAGCAAAAATTACACCTAACTTCCAAACTTGGGATCAGTCGGCCTTCTATACTAAAAAGAAATATATATATAGCAATGGGAGAGGGAGGTTAAAGTGCCCCACTTTCTGACCCGTAAACATTTGGCCCATCATTAGCTCCGAGTCCTGGATTCTAAGACATGCTTTAATGGAGGCCTCACTCAACCTCCTCTGAGTCTGTTTTGCAACAGTGAAGGAACTTTTCCTGCATTATCTCAGTTCCCTCAGAACATGTGGCCCTGCAATTCAATATCCTAAACTGGCAAAGAACGGTGGCGGAGGAAAGAGGAGGAATCCAAATCAAAACAGCCTTATGAAAGACAAAAAAAAAAAAATTAAATATCAAAATCCCTCCCCTTCCCATAGCAAATCCAACCCAGAAATTTACAGCGTGTTAAGAAAAGCAGCATTGCGAACTGCTAACGTAAGTTTTCCTTTGACACTCTACGCACGGTTTTCAGCTGTCAAATTACAACTCAGGAAAACACTATCATTAGAATAAAAAAGGAAACAAAAAAGCTCGCACCACAGGGGCCGGGAGCTGGAGCTGCCAGCACCATTTCAAGGGAAGGAGAGCAAAGGGAATCCAATCCACTTCCCCACCCCCGCCTGAATTCATCCCCTCCCGGGGGCAGGCAAACCTCACTGCAGGGGCTCAAATTTAATAATAATAACAATAATGATGGCGCTTCCTCCCTCTCTCCCTCTCCCAACCCCCTCCCTCGCATTCTACCGGGAATCGCACCCCCCCACCCTGGGATCCCCAGGCCTGGCAGGTCCGGACTACCCCACCGGACACAGTTCTAGGGGCCCGAGAGGACCCAGCCCAGCCTACCTCGGGGCCTCCTGCCCCGCTTCTCCTCTTCCCTCTCTTTTTACCTCCACCATCCCCCATCCGCATTGTCTGTCTCAATTCAACTTTGACTAATATGGATTCCTCGGGCCTGGGCCGGGCGGTAATTACAGCCCGCCCCCCGGGAGCCGGAGCGCCCCCCATCGCCGCCGAGTTCAACGCGGCTCTTCGCGGGAGGGGGGAAGGGGTCTGCAGAGCGCTCTTCCGTCTACACCGCGGGCCCCGTCTACACTGCGCCCACCCCCGCGGCCCCCAGCCCCCGGGACAAGAAGTTTGCCCCAGAAGGGACCTACAGGGGGCAGTGAGGACCCCCCCAGCCCAGCCGGTCGGACGGCGCGTAAACACCCGCGCCCGCCCCGGCGAGGTCGGTGGGGGTGGGGGGAGGGGAGGGCGCCCCTCCCCCGCCAGCCCGCCCGCCGGCCCTATTACCTGTCATTGAGCTGGTCCTCGGTGCCCGGCAGCGGGTGAACCACGAAATGGATGGACGTCATGGTGCTTCCTTCTCGTCCTCCTACTGAGGACGGCCCCCTCCCAATCTCGCCCGCCCCCCGAAGCCCCTTCCCCTCCCCAAAACCCACGGCCGCCGCCGCCTCCCAATTCTCAAATGGAGGGAAGCGAATGCGCAGGGGCCGCCGCCGCCGCCGCCTCCCTGCCGGGCGTGTGTCCGCGGCCCGGCGGTCCGGCGGGGCGGGCAGGAGGGCGGATCAACGCGCCACTCGCTTGCCCGGCCACTGCGCGAAGGGGCGCGAGGCCGGCAGCCGGGACCCGGGCGCGCCGCCGCCAGCGGCGGCCGGGAGTCGGGAGAGGACCACTGGGGAGGGAGGCGAGGGGCGGGCGGCGGGGACCGTGTGGTCCCGGCGGCGGACGGGTCGGACTAGGGGAGGTGGGGAGGGAGAAGAGCCCGCACCGCGCGTCACTGGCGAAAAGCCGCCGCCGCCGCCAGCACCGCCGCCGCCATCTTCACTTCTGCCCCAGTTTCTCCGTCTCGCAGGCTCCGCGCCGGAGCGGCGGGGGAGGGGCGGACGGGAGGAGAGGTGGAAGGAGGAGACCGGCGGGCGGGGGCACGGCCGCGAGGGGGCGGGGCTCCGGGAAACGGGCGGTAAGGCCCTTTCGATTGGGCGGCTCAACGTTGTCGGGCCACGACGCTGTAAGGCTCGCGCCGATTGGCGCGTTCGGCTCCCGAGCCCAGCCCTCCAGGGGGCGGGGTATCTCCGAGTGAGTGTTCCGGAGAGCACGTGTTAGGGAAGGCGGAGGCGGCGGGGCGAGCCTGTCGGGCTGGGGGAGTCCGAGAGGGAGGGAGGGAAGGAGAGTGAGTCCCGGCGGAGGTGGAGGAGAGACGGGGCGCCTTCGCTCTCTAGTTCAGATTTCCCTGGGGCAGCCCTAATTATTTCGCGGAACCTCAGGGGGTTTTGTTGTTGTTTCTCCTTCATCTGCAGTTGTATTTAAAGTGGAACTGTGAAATCAGTTAAGGGACAAGAATGCACAGCGTTTTAAGGCAGTTATGTAAGGCCCTTACCAAAAGGTGATGATGGGATCATGGAAGTGACTTTGCAGCAACTTCTTTCGTCACTCTTTCCTCTTCACCATGTCAAGTACCCACACAAACACAACATGTGGAAATTTCCATTAATTTCCTGTTTAAGCGATTCATGATTTTTTATATTACTCTTAAATGAAAAGTGATACACCTATTCTACAGTGGTTCTTCAACTTATGATCCGTGGGATAAGGGCAGATTGTTGAATGAATCTATTGAATTTTTCTGGGACACCAGTTCATAGCTTTCTTAAAGGTGTTTATGATCCCTTCGAAAAATCAAGTACCTTTTTCAAGGCAAAAAACTGAAAACACGAGGCCTCTTCTCCAGTCTGTATGGATGTTCGTTAAATCAGGAGTTGTGCAAAACGTTCTTAAGGAAAGATAAAGTATTACCGTTCCTCCGTTAATGCACTATACAGAACAGTTCAGGAAGCTATTTTGAGCAAAGTATTTGAAATTGTATTTATAAATCAGAGAGATAACGGAAAACTTTCCATTATAGCCTCAGATATCCAACATCGCCTCAGATTACTTTAAACTGAAAAAAGTGACTTCAGCGTCACTATTTATTAGAAGTTCCTGAGAGCCCTTAAGAAGCAAAGTAGACCAGTGGACATTGCTATACACTACTGTTTTAGAGAAAAACAGACTTGGGTTTGAGTTTTATCTCTACTCTTTAACTATGTAATCTTGATTATTTTCCCTCTTATAGCTTCTTAATATTCCATAATAATAGCAGGCTAAATAAATAGGTGCAATCTAAATAAAATTATGTGTCAAACAAAACAGCAGAAAGAAAATATATGTCAGACATGTGCATAGTAGACTTAGTGAATCAAAGTTTTTGTCAAGTGTTCACTATGTACCACTTAGTACACCTTATGTCTTGTGACACTGAAATCACAGTATTGGGTAAAGAATATCCCCATTTTATAATGAGTACACTAGGGCTCAAACACCTTAGGCAAATGCTGAAGATGAGACTAAAACCCAGGTCTTTTGACTGATTCCATTGCTCTTTCCACTCTACCACAGCTGCCATCTAGTAGTTAATAATTTAGAAGAAACAGACTATTCGAAGCCAGTAGAAAAAAAAAGTATGGTATAATAAATGCAGTAAGAGTGCTATAAAAGTTAAAGGAGGAAGTGATTCCAGCCAAGAGAATTAAGAAGAGTCCTTTAAGCAGAGCCTTCAAGAACATAATAAGCATAGAGTATCTGGCTATTTCCTTTTAGATTTGATCCTGAGCAGACCACACCTTGCCCTTACTTAGGTTATTTCTTTTTTCCAAATCTATCCTCCTTGATCTTTTCATTCTGCTTCTGCTTCCAACCTGATTTGTTCACTACTAGTTTCCCATAACTGAGACTCTCCCCTGGTTGAAGGTTGATCTCCTAGGCAACCCACTCAAATTACCTAGGTGGTCTTTGACTGACATCCACGTTGGCATTGCTACCTTTTTGTTGTTGTTGTTAGGCAAGTGTCTTGTATGACACTTTAAGGAGAATTCTCTTCTTAGGGGGAGGAGGGAGAAGTAAAAGCATGGAGTTGTGTGTATTTATATCCAAATTGGCCAATTCCACAAAGACAGGCTGAGAAGCCAACAGGTTGAACAGTTCTTCTGACAGGCTCTGAGAGCCAAAACAATAGCGACTGAAGTCTACAATCTCCCAATGCAGTGGGGAATGCTGATGAACCCTTCCTACTTTGTGTTGAGTTCAGAAGGACTGCATCCCTGAAATTGGCCATGTCTTAAATTTGTTTTCCTTATAGGCAGATCTGAGACAAGGATTTGGACATAAATACCTTATTTAGAAAATGATTGCAAGATGTAGAAATGGAGAAATAAGATAGGGAAGGGAGAAAATCCAAGAAAAGATGAACTGATGAATGTTTTACCATCTTGGACAACTGGAATTCAATCTCACTGGGAACCCTTTAAGAGACTACATACGACACACCTCATAATTAACCTGCTGAGGAGAGAGAAAGGTGGGGTATTTTAATCATCAATCTATCTCTGAGTAGTTGAGGGTTACTCTGGGTATGTTAACCACCTAACACTACAAGCCTTCTTCACCTATGGGCAAAATCACAGTCCTACATTTAAAGAATAGCAACAAGAATTTCAAGAATGCATATAGAACTATAATTTGTCATTTTACAACAAAAAATGAAAATAAATGAATTTCAGACCAGCCTGGGCAAAACAGTTCCCATTTCTTAAATAAAAAAAGAAAAGAAGTAAAGATGAACAAAGAGGGGAAATATGTAGATGTATAAAAATTGATTGAATAAAACAATGGGACAGGCATTGGGAGCGTAACTCAGTAGTAGTGTGCTTGTCCAGCATGTGCAAGGCCCTGAGTTGGATCCCCAGCAGCCCAGAAGAAAAAGAAGAAAGGAGCAATAGGTTTAAAATATGGAGAGACAAAATTATCACTGAAAAGGTGACACAAGAAGAAATAGAAAATGTAACAAGTTCTATAATTTAAGTCCTAATTTAAATCCTATCTATGAATAAAACTCTAGAAGACATAATTTCATTACTAAAGTCTACCTAATAGTTAAGAAAGATGGAACCAAGTATGGTGGCCTACACCAGTAGTTCCAGTTACCCAGGAGACTGAGACAGGAGGAATGTAAGTTCAAGACCAGCTGGGCAATTTAGCACTCTGTCTCAAAAATAAGAATTTGGCCAGGCATGGTGGTGCATGCCTGTAATCCCAGCAGCTCAGGAGGCTGAGGAAGGAGGATCAAGAATTCAAAGCCTGTCTCAGCAAAAGCGAGGCACTAAGCAACTCAGTGAAACCCTGTCTCTAAATAAAATACAAAGCAGGGCTGGGGATGTGGCTTTGTGGTCAAGTGCCCCTGAATCCAATCCCTAGTACCCATCCCCACACCCCCAAAAAACAAAAAAGAATTTGTCAGACTGGGGAAGTAGTTTAGTGGTAGAGTGCTTGCCTAGGATGTGTAACTCTCTAGGCTCATTCCTCAGTACAAGGAAAGGAAAGTGAAGAGAAGGGAAGGGAAATATCATGCTCATATTACATAAACTTTTCAGGTAAATGTGGGGGAGAAGGTAAGCACACCCAAACTATTTCATAAGTCTAGCATGTCCTTTCTATCAAAATCTGATGGAGACATGAGAAAGAAAAATTACATGAATATAATGTTAAATCTTAAACCAAATATTAGCAAAACAAATTCACCAACATATAGCAAGATAATAGTCCATGAACAAGTTAGATGATTTGACAAATGGAAAAAATCAACCAACTGTAATTACTATATTAACAGAATAAGGGAGAAAATAATTAAATCACTTCAACAAAGGAAGAAAAAGCATGTTACAAAATTCCATAACCATTCATGAAAAAAAAAATCTTAGCAGACTCTAAATATAAGGGAACTTCCTCAATTTGGTAAAGGGTATTTATAAAAACACTATAGGAGTCAGAGTGATATGTGCACCTGTCAGGAGACTAAGGCAGGAAGATCACCCAAGCCCAGGAATTAAAACCAACCTGAGCAAGATGGAAAGACCTCTCAAAAAAAAACTATAGGAAACACCAATATAATGGTGTTTCAATGCTGAAAGTTTTTCCCATAAAATTGGCCAAAGGATGTTTGTTCTTACTACTCCTTTTCAACACCATACTAAGGTTCCAGTTAGTGCAGCAGGACAAGAAAAAAGAATTTTTAAGCATAAGAATTAATTTTTTGAGGCAGCTGCCAAAGTTGGCAGAAGAGTAGCCCCTGGTATTCAGTGGTTGAAACTTCTAGGACTGCCTGAAGGCTGGAGAGACCAAGCAGATAGGGCTGGGCTGGTATGTGATGATCATACGTATGAGAACACTAATATTTCTGGTAGCTTCTACAGAGTTAAGCAGAGTACCAGGCCTTGATCTTCATCTATAAGTACATGGATACCAACCAATCCCATGTTCCCATCTGTCCCTACCAATTCCATGTCTCCAGGCACATCTTCAAGGTATACTGTGAAAGACATGCTGCTCCTCAGGATCAAGTATGGCCAGGCCGCTTCAGTGCACCTTAAGGTATTGGACCAAAGACAAACAAACAACAACTACAAAAACCAGATGATAATTTCTACTCAAATTTGTGTGTCTGGAATGCATATGCAAGTTTGCCTACCTGAAGCACCTGGATTATAAAATTAGCTGGAAGTGTCACCACCTGGGAAAGGGGGAAGAGCGAAAGATCAAGATTCACTATAGGAAGAAGAATTAGTTCACAGAGCCCCAAAAGAATATAGGCAATAAAATCAACAAATAAACAGAGGTCTTCAAGACTTGTTGATGCCTGGTCATGGAGTCAACTGCTCCAAAAAAAAAAAAAACTGTTAATCTCACATCTTTAAAAAAAAACTGGTTTGGGAAAGGAAGAGATAAAATTTTTATTTTTACAGGACATATTTTCATATACAAAAAAAAAAAATTATAATCGAGTTTAGTAAAATAGCTAGAAATAAGTTTAATGTTCAAGAAAAATCAGTTGTTTTTATATACAAAAAATAGATGAATTAGTAAATGATTTTTTTGTGTGTGTGGTGCTAAGTTCCAAAACGAGGACATTTCACATCCTAGCTCTATCACTGAGCTACATTCCTAGCCCCTAAAAATAGAAAGAAGAAGGAAAAGGAGAAGGAGGAGAAGGAGAAAGAGAAGAAGGGGGTTAGGAAGGAATAAGAAAGGGGAAGGGGGAAGGAGAGCAGGGAGAAGAAGGGAATTTTTTAAATGATATTTCAAATACTGTTAAAAACTATTAAATATCTAAGAACAAATCTAATAAACTATGTAAAGGCTCTACACAGAGAACTTTAAAACATTTTTTTAGAGAAAGCAAAAATTGTCTAAATATTATGGATTTGCTAAGACTCTAAACAGGGAGATGCAGTGGCCTAGTACTGCCAAAAAAAAAAAAAAAAAAAGACTCCCTAAACTGCTTTATAGATTTTGTACAATGTCAATCAAGATTCCAACACTTCTGTACCCCAGTAGAACTTTCAAACTTGTATAGATATGCAAAGAGAGACATAACTGTCAATGAAATAGAATAAGGATCATAGTCCTCAGCTAAGGCTTGGTGTTCATGACTTATGACAGCATAGGCACTTCAGGACAGTTTGCAAAGGAAAGTGTTTGCATAAATTATACTAGGGAGGAGCCGGGGTTATGGCTCAGTGGTAGAGCACTTGCCTAGCATGTGTGAGACACTGGGTTTGATTCTCAGCACCACATATAAATAAATGAATAAAAATAAAGGTCTATCAACACCTAAACAATATTTTTAAGAATTATAGTAGGGATTATTGAATATCATTATTTAATAGATTACATTTAATCCCTACCTATATCATACGCAAGGATAAATATGGATTGTAGATCTAAATGTAAAAGGCAAATAATAAAATCTCTAAGATAATATAGAAGAGTATCTATATGACTTTAGGATACAAAAAAAACTTCTTAAACTGGACATAAAAATTCCACTGATCAGAATTTGTTTTCATCAAAAACACATCATTAAGACATTTAGAATATAAGCACAGGATGGAAGAAGATATTTGCAACACGTATTACTAACAAAGGACTCATATCCAGCTGGATATGGTGGCTCGTGCCTGTAATGCCAGATACCCAGAGGCTGAAGCAGGAGGATCTGAGTTCCAGGCCAGCCTGGGCAACTGAGCAAGACCCTGTATGAAAATAGAAAATTAATAATACCCGGAATGTAGGTCTTTGGTATCCACGTTGGTATACAGCACCTGTGTGTTAAATTCCCAGTATCCCCCCCCACAAAAAAAAAAAAAAAAAAAAGACTCATATCCAGATTACATTTTTAAATTTCTAGAAATTACAAAGGACAAAAAACCAATTTTTTAATGGATAAAAGACTATACTAGGTATTCCACCAAAACCTAAGACAAATCTACAGATATTTTAAAAGGTGATTAACCTCCTTATTCATCAGGGAAAAGCTGATTAAAACCACAATGAGATACTCCTCCAGGACAGCTATGATCAAACAGATTCACAATAACATGTTATACAGGTCATGCAACAAGGACTCTTTTCTTTCTTTTTTGGTACTCAGGATTGAACCCATGAAAATTCTACCACTGAGTTACAGCCTCAGTCCTTTTTATTTTTTATTTTGAGACAGGGTCTCACCAAGTTGCTGAGGCTGGCCTTAAACTTGCAGTCCTCCTTCCTTAGCATCCCAAATCACTGGGTTTACAGGCATTCGCCACCACACTTAGCACTGGAGTAAGATCTCTTACAATTGGTGAGAGCTTAAGCTAAAACAATCACTTCAGAAAATAGTCTATCATTTTCTACCAAAGTGAAGATGCACCTGTTCAACAATTCCACCCCAGGATAGACACCAAACAGACTTGCATGTACTGTATACCCAGAGACAAGCAAAAGGATATTCGTAGCAGCATTATTTATAAAAGCCCCAAAGTGGAAATAATTCAAATGATCATGATATTAGCGTTCAACAGAAAGACAGAACCAATAGGATATGTGTATAGGTATACAAGCAGGGATTTATTAGAGGAATCACTTCATGTAATCATAGCAGCTAAGAAATCCCATGACAGCCAGTCTGCATGTTGGAGAACTTGGAACACCAGCAGTAAAGCTCAGGTCAAGTCCAAAGGCCTCAGCACCGGGGAAGCTGCTACCATGACTATCAATCCAAAGTCAAAAGCCTGGGAACCTCAAGGGGTCACTGGTGTAAATCCTGGAACCCAAAGGCTGGAGCACCTGGAGTTCCAATGTCCAAAGATAGTAGAAAAGTGTACCCCAGCTCTTGGACAAGAGACCAATTTGCCCTCTTATTCATTCAGTCCATACCATCCCTCCTTCCCCTCCCTGGATGGTGCCAGAACGCAATGAGGGCAGATCTTCACCCAATGCATTCAGACACACATGCTAATCTCCTCTGGAAACACCCTCATAGACACATCCAAAAATGCCCTACCACATTCCTAGGTATTCCATAATACAGTCAAATATTAAAATTAACCATCACAACCATTGAATGTAGAACATCATGGTATGTTCGTACAATGTAACACCATACCACACCAAATAAAAAGAAGTATAGTTTCTTGCAAAACCTGGAGGAAAAAAAAAAATCTCACAAAAATAATGTTCAGGAAATAAACCAGAAATTGTATATTTTCATTGCTATGAGACCCAAAAAATGGCAAAATGAGCCAGGCATGGTGGCACGAGCCTGTATTTCCAGCAACTCTGGAGGCAGAAGCAGAAGGATCACAAGTTTAAGGTCAACTTAGGCAATTTAGCCAGACCCTGTCTCAAAGTAAAATAAAATTTAAATAAAATAAAATAAATAAAATAAAATAAAATAAAATAAAACAAAAAAAAAAAATAGAAAAGAAAGGGCTGGGGATGGAGCTCAGTAGGAGATTGCCCCTGGGTTCAGTTGCTAGTACCACACCCAAAAAAAAAACTTGCAAAGTGAAACTCTACTTGTTAGGAATGCATGTCCAGGTAGTAAACCTAAGAAAAGCAAACAAGAGTTCCCTTAAAAGATAGCAGATTCTTTACTGGAGAGGAAAGAAGGTTGATCAGAAAGTAGCACAAGCGGAGCCTCTGGAATGCTGTGTCCCATTTCTTGGCCTGTCTATTAATTACAGTGTGTTCTTTCTTTCCCTCTTTCTTTTCTTAATTTTTAAATTTTTTGTGGTGCTGGGGATGGAACCCAGGCCCACACACAGGAAAGGAAAGTACTCTCTCAGTTACAGCCCCAAGACTTTGTACTTTTATTTTGAGATTTGTATTTTATTTTGCAAGTTGTCATAACTGGTATCGGACTTTTAATCCTCCTGCATCAGTCTCCCAAATAGCAGGGATTATAAGCTTGCACCATTACACCTAGCTTGTGTTTTTTTCATTTAGCATAACTTGGGTAGCTATAAATTTTTATTGTGTGTATTTTTATGTATGTGTACTACATATCACTATAAAAAACATTTTAAAACAGAAGAGAGGCCCTTCACTTGCGACATATAGAAGTATTAACTCAAAATGAACGATAGACCTAAATGTAAGAACTAAAACTTGAAGCAGAGTTGGTGGTGCATACTTGTAATCCCAGTGATTCAGGAGGCTGAGGCAGAAGAATTCTAAGGTTGAGGTCAGCTTCTGTAACTTAGACAGGTCCTAAGCAACTTAGCAAGACCCTGTCTCAAAATAAAAAATAAAAAGGGATGGGGACTTAGCTCAGTGGCAAAGCACCCCTTAATTCAATTTCCACTATTAAAAAAATATAAGAAGAAAGAAAGAAAAACAACTAAAACTTGAAAACACTTAGAAGAAAACAAATAAGTAAATCTTTGTGACACTGGATTAAGTGATGGTTTCTTAGGCACAAAAGCATAAATACCTAAAAAAACAAATAAATAAATTGAACCTCATCAAAATGTAATACTTTTGTGCTTCAAAGGACACCATGTAGCTAGGTATGGTACTCCAGCCACTCAAGAGGCTAAGGCAGGAAGATGATGAATTCAACGCCAGCCTCGGTAACATAGCGAGACCCCCCCATCTCAATTAATAAATAAATTAATTAATTAAATAACAAAAAAGTGCAAACAATCCAAATATCTAATGACCAATAATTAGATAAATAAAAGGTGACATATCCATACAATGGAACATCATTTGCCATTTAAAAAATGAAGTACTGATACACACTATGACATTCGTGAACCTTGAAAACACAACAAGTGAAAGAAACTGACAAAAAAGATCAAATATTGTATGATTCCATTTCTATGCTATATCTAGAACATACAGATCCATAGAGACAAGAGAGCAGATTCGTAGTTGCCAGAGGCTGGGAGGAGGGGACATTAGGAAGGAAGTATTAATGAGTATGTGTTTTTTCTTAAGGGGCAATGAAAATTGTGTTTGTCAGCTTTCTATCACCAGCACAATACTTGAGAGAATCAACTGAAAAGGAGGAAAGGTTGATGTTGGATCACAGCTTCCCAGTTTCAGTCCATGGTTGCTGAGTCCTGCTGCTTTGGCCCTGTGATGGCAGGGCACCCCAAGGCAGGTGCGTGTGGTGGAGCACACTGCTCACCCAAGGTAGCCAGAAAGCAAACAGACAGAAAGGGGCTGGGGTTCTAATCCTCCCTTTAAGGGAATTCCTCCAGTGACCTAGCTTCATTCCACTAGGTCCCCTATTCCAAAAGGTTCCACCACCTCCCAGTAGTGTCACAGGCTGGTGACCAAGCCTTTAACACACGGACCTTTGGGGGACACTTATCTAAGTTATAGCAAAATCATTCTGGAATTAGATAGCAGTGATGGTTAAATATAATCTAAAGTAAATCCTCTATAATCCACTGGATTCCTCACTTTAACTGAGTTAATTTTATGGTGTGTGAATTATTTCAATGAATTTGTTATTTTTAAAAAAGGAGGAAAGTGGTTGTATGATGTTATACTCTCACCAGCAGGATATTGAATTCAGGTAGATATCTATCCTTTCTTTCTTTCTTTCTTTCTTTTTTTTTTTTTTTTTTTTGCAGGGCTGGGAATTGAACCCAGGGCCTTGAACTTGCTAGCAAGCACTCTGCCAATTGAGCTATATCCCCAGCCCAATATCTATAATTTTTAATTGACTAAGCTACCTTTACCTTCTCTTTTCAGTTTTTAATGTACTTATCTTTTTTCTTTTCTTTTCTTTTTTGTTCTAGGGATTAAATCTAGGTCCTCACTCATACTGAGTACACATTCTACCACTGAGCTCACCACCAATCACTCACTGTTATGTTATGTTATTTATTTATTTATTTGGTATTAGGGATTGAACCCAGAAGCACTTTACCACTGAGCTATGTCCCCAGTGACGCCCTCTTTTTTCCTTTTTTTTTTTTCTTTTTGGTACTGGGGATTGAACCAAGGGGCACTTAGCTACTGAGCCACATTCCCACCCCATTTTATATTTTGAGACAGGATGTTGCTAAGTTGCTTAGCGCCTGCCTAAGTTGCTGAGGCTGCCTTTGAACCCATGATCCTCCTGCCTCAACCTCCTGAGCCACTGGGATTACAGGCTTGCCCACCATGCTCAGCCCTTCCCTCATTGCATTTTTTAAAAGTCTCCATGATTTGTCAAAAATGATTTCTTGAGCGACTACTATATACCAAGCACTAAGTATTGGAGAACCATGCAATAGGTAAGGTTTCAGCCCTCATAGGGTTTACAATCCAGTAGTGAGAACTGGAAGGGGTAAAGTTACAGATACCTCAACAGAGGTTTTGTCAATTGCTCAAAGTCTAACAGTAAGTAGTGAGCCATTATGGAATGTTCAAGTCCCCTAGGACCCCAGCAGTCCTTTAACCCAAGGTCTCCTTTCACAAAACAGAATCTGAGGTTCAGAGGTTATGTTGCCTAGTGACACATGGGCTGTTACATACTGCCAAAATACACAAGCATGTCAAATTTGGGAAGTGAAATAGACACTAAAGAACTCTAAGGTAAGGATGAGAAATGTAAGTGGTAGAACACTTGCCCAGCATGTGTGAGCCCTGGGTTTAATCCCCAGAACTGCCAAAGGAGAAGGTGAAAAGGAAGGGAGAAATTCTCAAGATCAATTCAAATTAAGATTTTTTTTCAGCTGCCCTAATGGGTTCTGGAAATTTACAGTGCCCTCAGAAATGAAAAAGACTTCCAAGATGCATTAACAACTATTGATTACTATTTGCCATGTGCTAGGCATTATGTTATGCCTGGGAACCCAGCAGTGAGCAGATAAGGGGCAGTCCTTGCCTGTGGCCTCATGGAGTCGGGTAGTTTCCCAGTGCAGATTTGACAGCTGTTTCAGCTACTATCTAAGACTCTGGAGGTGAAGATATCCACTCGTATCTGGGCCCCTACCTTTCCATTGGTCTGAAGTCAGTTTGGGAATATTTACAACATTCTCCGCAGGTGATTCTAGTGAGAACCAGGTTTGGGAACCACAGACCTAGCATACCACACAACTTAACTTTCAGAGCTGGAGATAAGAAGAGACTTGTCTGATCCCACAAACAGATCAAATCTGTTTAATATCCAAATTCAGGGGAAAATGATTCCTTTCTTTTTAGACACTTATCACCTACCACACACCATGCAGTACTTGAGAAGCTGGGGATACAGCAAAGAATAAGACAGTGTTGTGTCGTTCCTGCTCTTGTGGGACTTATATTTGGTAGAGGTAGGAGTGGGATATAGAGAGAAAGACAAGAAAGACTCCAGATATCTAGAACTCTAATCATGAAAACTACTACAAAGTGACACCAAGCAAGTGCCAAGTCAGTCCAAAGGAGTATGTTAAGGTGAACCATGTGAAATAGTATTTAATCAAGAGAAACAATTTCATGTGGTTCTGCTTTTGACACAGAAATTAGAAAGAGGTTGAGTTGTTTTCCCCAGGATAAAGAGGGAAGTTGACCTCACAAGATGGGTAGGACTTGGACAGGAGATCAACAGACAAAAGTCAAGAAGCAGGGTTTGGTTTGAGGAGACACTGTGGAAGAGAAGTGGAAAAGAAGGAGCAGAGCCAGCCACGGTGGTGTACACCATAATCCCAGTGACTGATGAGGTTGAGGCAAGAGGATTGCAAGTTCAAGACCAGCCTAGGTAACTTAGTGAGTCCCCTAGGGTTTGTTTTTTTTGTTTGTTTTTTTTTTTTTGGTACTGGGGATTGAACCCAGGGGCACTCCACCACTGAGCCACATCTCCAGCCCTATTTTGTATTTTATTTAGGGACAGGGTCTCACTGAGTTGCTTAGGGCCTCGCTAAGTTGCTGAGGCTGGCTTTGAACTTGAGATCCTCCTGCCTCAGCCACCCAAGTGCTGGGATTACAGGTGTGCGCCACCGCGCCCAGCCTTAATCCCTAGTATTATAAAAAAAAAAAAAAAGAAAAGAAGAAAAAAAGGAGCAGGAAGGGACATTCATTCCATCGATAAGAACAAAATACTGAGCTGGTAGCAGCACAGATCAGAAAACTGTGCTGCACGGTCCTGTTCTTTTTCGATGATGTTGTTCTTTTTAGACATACATGACAGGGCTGGGGCTGTGGCTCAGTTGTGGAGCACTTGCCTAGCATGCGTGAGGCACTGGGTTTGATTCTCAGCACCACATATAAATAAATAAAATAAAGGTCCATCAACAACTAAAAAAGTATTTTTAAAAAAAATGTACATGGCAGTACAGTATATTTTGACATATTATGCATACATAGAATATAACTTATTCCAGTTAGGATCCCACTCTTGTGGTTGAACATGATATGGAGTTTCACTGGTTGTGTATTCATATATGAGCATAGGAATGTTATGTCCCATCCCATTCTACTGTCTTTCCTATTCTCATCCTTGCTCCCTTCCCTTCATTTCCCTTTGTCTAATCCAATGAACTTCTATTCTCTCCTCCCCCTTATTGTGTGTTAGCATCACATATCAGAGAGAACACTCGGCCTTTGGTTTTTTGGGATGGGTTTATTTCACTTAGCATGATGATGCACAGTCTTATTCTTTTTTTTTTAAATATATATTTTTTAGTTGTCCATGAGCCACAACCCCAGCCCAGTCCAATTCTTAACAGACTACCCTTTGGTTAGAGACCCAATTAAAAAACATGAATAAGGAACTGGGTTCAGTTCTCAGCACCACATATAAATAAAATGAACAAAAATAAAGATCTATCAAAATCTAAAAAGATATTTTTTTAAAAAACCATGAATAATAAAAAATCAAAAAACTTCTACACAAAGATCCATGCTACACCCACTACCCTGAACATTCTTCCCTCTGATCGCTCCCCTGCCAAAAGTGCCCAACCCCAGTCCCTGACCCAAATGCTTCTCCCTGTAGATGCTACCCACCATCCCCATAGTCAGAAGAGTCCAGGCCTCCCCTGGACTTTCATGGCTCAGTCTTCAGACTTCTCTCTCCCTTTGCTTTGGACAAGTTATTTATGGACTCAACACCCTTCTCTACTTGGTGCACTACGGGATTAAAGTACATTTAGGACCTGCCAAAGTAAGGTTCCTGTCCCATGGGCACCTTTGAGCTCCATCTCACAAAGATAACACTCTGGCTGCCAGAGGTGTCTGTCTGCTCCACGTGATTATATTCCCCAACAAGCTGCCCTGTGGCTGACTGCATCCCATGTGGGTCACAGGGGCTCTGGCCCTGGCTTTGGCAGGTCCCATCACTCCAAGGAACAGAAACCCTCCAACCTACTGACCCAAACAGACTCTCTTCCAGCCGCCTGTAGGTACCATTCTCTGAAATAGCACACAGCTACTTGTTGTATTTCCCATGGCTGCTCTGTGACGACAAGGGACTCATTAGGTTTCTTCTCCTCTGTCCTTTCTGTAGAAAAAATTCCCTCTGACTTTCCTCACAGCCCAGTTCCCCTGTCACTATGGTGGCCTTCAGTGGCTGTACATTGGACTCAGCCTAGACACATCTATATGATTCAGGAGCTGGTTATTCCAGTCTGTGAATTATCTGGCTCTCTCTCGCTCGCTCTCTCTCTCTCTCTCTCCTTTCTATGTATGTGTGAGGAAATTTTAACTACTCAATAACATTTCCCTCAGTGTTTGTAAAGAAAACTAATACTTTCGTTTGTTTAGTGCTTTATAGTCTAAAATGACATCACACAAACTTAGCCACCTAAAAATCCTGCTGAGTAGATTCCATTTTTCTCTTTTTCCAGCTAATCTATGATAAATGACCTGTGGATCACATAGTCAGAAAGTACAACCACCAGGCCTAGAAATCAGCTTCTAAATATTGCTCCAGGGTTGTTACTATTAAACCCAACGGGGAATGCAAATCTCCTGATTTTGCTATCCATAAGAAATCACGAGAAGAGTTGTTTAGAGAAGTGGTTTCCTAATACTTAAAAGTTGGAGTTACAAAAAGTTTAACACCAAAACAAAAAAAAAAAAAAATAACCCAGTCAATGATTGGACTAAGGAACTGAGCAGACACTTCACAGAAGATATATAATCAATCAACAAATATATGAAAAAATGTTCAACATCTCTAGCAATTACAGAAATGCAAATCAAAACTACTCTTAAGATAGCATCTTAAGCCAGTCAGAATGGCAATGATCAAGAATAAAAGCAACAATAGGTGTTGGCGAGGATGAGGGAAAAACATCCATTGCTTGTGGGACTGCAAATTAGTACAACCACTCTGGAAAACAGTATGGAGATTCCTTAGAAAACCTGGAATGGAACCACCATTGGACCCAGTTATTCCACTCCTCAGTCATACCCAAAAGACTTAAAGTCTGCATAGTACAGTGATGCAGCCACATTATTGTTTATAGCAGCTCAATTCACAATGGCTAAGCTATGGAACCAACCTAGAAGCCCTTCAATAGATGAATGGATCAAGAAACTGTGATATATATATACACAATGGAATATTACTCAGCTTTAAAGGAGAATACAATTATGGCATTTGCAGGTAAATGGATGGAGTTGGAGAATATCGTGTTAAGTGAAATAAGCCAATCCCAAAAAACCAAAGGCCAAATGTTTTCTCTGATATGTGGATGCTGATCCGTAATGGGGCACTGGGGGGATGGTGGCGGGGAGATGAAAGGAAGAACTTTGGATTGGGCAGAGGGGAGTGAGGCGTGGGAAGGAGGCAGGGGAGTGGGAAAGGTGCTGGAATGAGATTGACATCATTACCCTAGGTACTTGTATGATCACACAAATGGTGTGATTCTACATCATATACAACCAGAGAAATGAATAGTTGTGCTCCATTTGTGTACAATCATCAAAATGCACTCTGCTCTTAGAACAAATAAAAATAAAAATTTTTTTTAAAGAATAAAAAAAGAAAGTTGGTGTCATCTACAGATTTGATTCTTTAGCCTCAGTGGCTAGAGCACCCAAGCCTGGCAGCCAGGCTATGGCACCTACCCTTTCGTGGTCCACAGCTTCTATAACCTATGCCTTGACCCCAGATGGATACATGTTCTGAGAAGTATATCTTCTCAGATTTATTGTCACTACTGGATTGCTAGTGTGTACACTGGTGACATTCTGGCCACTGGATTATGGTGTACTGATTACCTAAGCAAACAACCAAAATCAACATTTGTGCCTTGCTTTACAACTTTCAAAGCATTTCATAACAATTCTTGGAGCTGTACACAGAAGGAAAATAACAGTATTAATATCCCCACTTCACAGATGAGAAAAATAAATCTCAGAGATCAACTCTGAGCAACTTTATCCAGGTCACAATGGGTCAGGGTTATTGGTGGGGAATCTTCTGATTCCAAAATCTATGCTCTTTATCAAAGACTAGATATCTACAAGATCTGTATTAATAATAATAATTGGCCTGTATGTAAGCTTTTAAATTTTTGCTAGGCATTTTCACAAATATTAGTTCATTTAATTTTCTACAACTTCTATAGGTGATACTGTTATTAATTAATCCAACATTGTTTTTAAATTCTCATCCATAATATCACTATATCATTTTACCTTGGAGTGATAGATAGAACTCTCAAGAACATCCATTTGTATATTCAAAAGATGTTTTTGAGCAGCTATGTGTAAGAGCCTGCACTTATCACTAAGATCAGTACCTATGATTTCTGTGCTCCACATTTTCCTGGTTCCTTATATGAGGATTAGTACAGTATCTTTGTGATAAGCCAAGAAATGACCAGGGCAGATAGACTCAACTGGTGCTTTTCTTTTTCTTTCTTTTTTTTTTTTTTTCTGGTGGTATTAGGGATCAATTAAAGTAGTACTTTTTTGATCAGCAATGGGGTGACAAGTTTTACAGAAGGGAAATGACCTACCACAGGGCAGAAAAGGCAGGTTGACAAATGGCATCAGATGCTTTAATTAGTGGCTGTTTCTATGGACTAGAAAATAGATTTTACATGTGCAATCTAAAAAGGAACATTAGCTTAGCCTTGTCTGTAAGCCTTGTTCACCCACAAAGACACCAGTCATTATGAGTAATGTCATCCTCAGATGCTGAGAATAATATTACAGGGCCATGGCTATTGACTCAACAAATGATTAATGCTTGGCTCTGGTGCCCTCCCTTGAACCCGTTCAAATTCTCAAGTTGCCCTGCGTAGGGAAATCAGTAGTGCATTTCAACAAGCAAGAGGAAAAGGCCACACACTTATCTTTTCTTTATTTCTGCCTTCTTTTTATATTCTCCATTACCCAATGAGGGAAGGTCTGCAATTAAATGGAGACCCATGAGACTAAGCTGGAGAGGGTGGAGTAGACCTGGGGAGCCTGGGGAGATTGGAAGGTTTCTGGAGTTCTAGATTTGCCCTGATTTACTTTTGTTTATTTTTTATTTTTTAGTGGGGGGTTGGGGAGTACCAGGGGTGCTTAACCATTCAGCCACATCCCCAGCCCATTTTTTTGGCAGTGCCGGGGATCAAACTCAGGGCCTCTGTGCTTGTGAGGCAGGCACTTCTACCATCTGAGCTATATCCCCAGCCCCACCCAGCCATTTTTATATTTTTATTTAGAGACAGGGTCTCAGTGAGTTGCTTAGGGCCTCGATAAGTTGCTGAGACTGTCTTTGAACTCGCTATTCTCCTGCCTCAGCCTCCTGAGCCTCTGAGATTACCAGTGTGTGCCATCGCATGCCCTGATGTTTTAACCCATAGGCGGACAACTTGTCTCTGCTCCTATTGTCCAGGGTCACTTTGATTGCCACCAGGATAGTGCTGAACAACTTACCAGGAGATAGACTTGATTTTTGTCATTTGTCCATGAGAAGCGTACCTGGGAGGGGCAAGGTGGGTATGCAGAGAGCAACACCCTTGTAAATAGTTTCCCAAAATAATGCCTTCTTACCAATAGTTAAGGTATGGCATTGACAGTGAAAGTCATTAGCAGAAGCAGGAGGAAGCCAGACTGTGATAAATGAAAAAAAGATTGAGAAAGAGTGTCAACTCTTGTGGGTTTGTCCTTCATCCCATAGCACACATGCCCTCTAACCCCTGGCGCAGGCCCCACCTGTACTGGACACCCTGTACTGGAGCCTTTCCAGATCAGCTCCACAGCCTTCTCCACAGAACTTTTGCCCTGCTTGGGTAGGTGACTTCTTTGGGCTGCATCAATGGAGGTGCCTTTCCCTTTGCCTTCTAGTCCTATTAGGCCAATGGGCCAAGCAAAAA
Organism: Glaucomys volans; assembly: GCA_020662805.1. Lineage (NCBI taxonomy): Eukaryota > Metazoa > Chordata > Mammalia > Rodentia > Sciuridae > Glaucomys > Glaucomys volans. The sequence goes on from JAJEJO010000484.1 coordinate 246,445, forward strand.
GAGATCTGGTATTTGTTCTCCCAACTCCTTCCTGGATCAGTGTTGCAGGGGGATTGCAGTCCCAACTGAAGGCCACAGCTATGGCTCTCTGCAGTTCCAGTAAGGCCACCCCACCCACGTACATACACCCCTTTCTTCTTCAAACATGGGGGTGATAACAGCTTCCAGCTGTGGCTTCACCAGTCCTTTTTGGTTTTTCTCAATAGTGCTTCCATAAAATGTTATTCAGTTACCTCTTCTGAGAATGCCCCCTGATTTCAGACAGGCCCCAACCCTTTACATCTCCCAAAGCGACAGCCCCTCTCTCTCCAGGCCCACCCCCTGGATGGGATCCTCTCACTTCCCTCCTTCTTTCCTCTTCCTCATACTACAAAATCAAAGTGTCTAATCTCTTTCCTTGCCGATCCCTTCAGCACTCTTCTGGGTCATTCCAATTAATGTATAAGAAAGTAATATTCCCAAAGGCAATATTTATTGCCTTTAATGAGAACAAAAAGATCTTCTGGAACAAACAATGGTCAGGTCTGCTTTTAAAGTAAATTTCATCCAAAATAAGTATAAAGCAAATCAAAGCAGTGTTGTCAATTCATCTTTGTGAACTGGGTCTACCACTTATTTTAATATGCCCCTCAAAAAGGAGTTGCCTCCCCAATTCCTGAGATCTCTAAAATACACGTGACAGGACTGGAAATGAAATTCAATGGTGGACCATATGAGGTGAGGCCCTGACACCAGTACAGAGAGAGAGGGAGAAAGAGAGAAAGGAATGAAACCAGTCCTGATGGTGCACCCCTAGTATCCCAGCTACTCAGGAGGCTGAGGAAGGAGAATCCCAAGTTAGAGGTGAGCCTGGGCAACTTAGCAAGATTCTGTCAGAAAATAAGAAATAAAAAGGGCTGGGAAATGGAGCTCAGTGGTAGAGTGCCCCTGAGCTCAATCTCTGGCTCTACTACCACTGACGATGATGATGATGATGATGATGATGATGATGATGATGATGATGATGGTGTGATAAAAATATGGGTGAGATTTAACCTCAATAGAGGTCATTTGAATTTAAAATTTGTAAAATTCCAAACAAACTGGCAAAAATTAGAATAAAAGGACATTTGGGGTCTCCTCCCTGGAATCTATTTCCTAGAGTGGCTTCTTATGCCACTTAATTATTGTAGTTGAATAAAATATTTAATTCAGGAGACTGGAGATGGGATGACCAACCAAGCTTGCAGCTCTTGCCCACAATCTAGACGGGAGTCTTTCTTTGATCTAAAAGATCTAATAGAGAAAAAGGAAAAAGAAGGAACAGTCAAAAAACTATGTGGACTTTCATTTCCAGAACTATTATGGGATGTTAAAAAACAAAATTACCACAAATTTATTTTAAAGATCTTAATTGGCTTTTTTTTTTCAACCCAGAATTGGATAACATTTTATCCCAAAAATAAAACAAGTGTTCCAATAAGCTGGGCAGAGGAGATTAGTTTTATAGACAGTGGAGGTGAAGAAGCAGAAACAGAATAAAGAGTAGATTGGTCATTTCAAAGTTTATTTCCTTATAAAGTGAAGATAGGGACACAGAACAATAGAAAAATAACTGGTTAATTAGCATCAAATTTTTGTTTTCAATTGACAAAAGGAACTTGTCAATTCAAACTGGCCTGTTGGGGAAATTGGGCTCTTGGTATCTCCTGATTTCTCTGAAGTTCAGGAAACAACTTAGTTTGGGCGTGGTGACATGGAACTTTAGTGCAGGGAACACTGTTTTGATATTTAGTTTGATGTTTTGGCATCTAGTGCAGAAGCTCTGTCCAAAACAGCCTCCTACAATTGTTATTCACAGCAGTTAGCATAAAAATCTTCTTCGGGTGGGCATTTTAAAAAGTTACAGCTGATGATTCCTCACTGTGGTATGATTGCATGAGTCTGGGACTCTATATTCTACTCCTGTGATTTGCAAATCTTCAAGCTCAGACATTAATGTAGCATGTGTTTTTAGGTCAATGATACACACGGGACGCCATCAGAAGCAGTCACACACATCGGCCTACACTGGAAAACGCACTTCTGGGACTGGGGATATAGCTGAGTTGGTAGAGTGCTTGCCTTGCAAGCACAAGGCCCTCGGTTCAATCCCCAGCACCGCAAAACAAAACAAAGCAAAACAAAACAAAACAAAAAAACCACACCTTCAACCCAGGTTGCACAAGGCTATTCTGGTGAAAATCTGAAATTTTCATCTGAAGATGAAATTGCAGTAGAAAATTGAATACGTGCACTAAGTTCCAAGCAAGGAAATCAAATCAAACCCACACCTTGACGTCTTGTAGGAAATCTGAAACATCAAAGAGAGCGGGAGAGTGTAGTTTACTTGCAATGGAAGAATCCAACTGCAAAAGCAACAGCAGAAACCAGAAGTGAATTAAATAATGTCTTCAAAGTGCTGAGAGAAAATAACTGCTAACCTAGCTGTCCTGGTAGGGAAAGACTGAAGTGGGGACATTTGAGGCACATGAGACAGCTCACCACCCAGGAAGCCTCACTGAGAGGACTACTCAAAGAGCTGTGTTTAGGCTGAGCAGAGTGGCACAGGCCTGTGATCCTAGCAGCTTGGGAGGCTGAGTCAGGAGGATGGAGAGTTCAAAGCCCACCTCAGCAACTTAGCAAGGTGCTAAGCAACTCAGTGAAACCCTGTTTCTAATAAGATACGAAATAGGGCTGGGGATGTGGTGGAGTCTCCTGAGTTCAATCCTTGGTACCCTCCCCCCAAAATAGACTGTACTTAGGAAGTCATTGAACTCAGGAAAGAGTACCACTCAAGAAACAATGGCGAACACAGAAATTAGTAAATATCTGGGCAAATCCAAACAAGCATTGATTGCATAAAACAAGAACAATAATAACAACTCACCTGGGGAATATAAAAAGTGAGACTAATACCAAACAAATATGGATTTGGGGAGGAGAATGAGCAGAGTGAAGTTGTTGGACAGTACTCGTGTGACAGTACTCTGAGACAGGGGTAAAGAAAGATGTGGCAATGGTGGCTTAGACTTCTTTCAAGTTCCAAATGCTTAAGTAAAAGTTTAAGAGTAACCATTTAAATTATAGAAATTGAACAAAGGGCCCTTAAACCAGAAGAGAGGAGCATGAATAGTGTCCCAGGGAGTAGAAAAGGAATTCCACCAGGTCAGATCTGGAAAGGAATTTCCCATTCACACTAGCTAGTGCTCCTGAGAAGTCTAGGCTGTGGAAAGGGAAAACTTACTAGGTGACAATGTGTTCAGAGTTGCTCTTCCAAGAATCAAAGTAAATGGAAATCCTGAGAAGCTGGGAAGCCCAAAGTTGTTATCAGAATCCTAGACCAGAGGCCTGACTCTGGGGGTCCCAACAAACCAGGTCTAGCCACTTGCCCCCAAAACCAAACAGAAAAGGTGGTAAGTGAAAAACAAGAAAAGAACTTTAATCAATACGGCCATATTGGGAAGGCAAAGTGAGATCAAGCATCTCAGGCCTATCTTTGCGGTGCTGATATGGGCCGCAGGTTTACATAGAGAAAGAATTGGGGCCGGGGCCAAAGGGGCGCATAATTAAGCAGTTCTGGTCAAAGTGTGATCTGGATGATCATTATTTCAGCTCTGGTTCTTCGAGGTAACTCATGTCCTTATCACTGAAGAGGATAATTCCCACTTGCTGCTCAGGATGTTTATCTGTCAGACCTGTGATCCTGGAAGGGGGCAGTTCAGTTCCCATGAGATGACTATTCCTGATCAGGGGGCAGTCTTATCATGGGAGTGATCTGGAAAGGTGCAGGGCAATGACCAAAGACTCCTAGGCGCCACTCAAAGGGACCAAAACAGGATGCTGCAAATCTTGCCTCAGTCTTCAAAGGGGACAAGAGAGGTTAGGTAAACGTAGGGCTAATAAACTTTGTACTGCTAGTTTTTAGATGAACACCCCTTAAATGATTAACATGCTCATATGCAGAGCTGAGCAGGACCTAACCCCAAATTTAAGGTAATAAAGGAGCAGACACCAAGTGAGGACAGAGATACCAAGTTTTATCCTGCTTTTAGTTACCCATCGGGCATCTTCAGGTTTAAGTCCTTTTAAGGTCTAAGTCTAATAGTCCTTTTAGTAAAGACAGCTTTCTCTAAGTCCCTGTTACAAATGCGGACACAAACGTTGGAACTCAGGGTGGCAGAGGTCATCTGGGAGAACTGGTTCTCCAGCCTGTTTACATATTTGGTGCTTGAATTGTAAACTAAAGTCTATTTTCTGATAAAAGTCTGTTTTCTGATCATTAAACTTCAAAATAGCATTTATTTCTGATTTCAAAATAATACAGGTCACATGTAGAATGTTAAAAATATCAGACATAAAGAACAGTTCAGCTTCTTAATGCAACTGTGTTGTTAGAGCATCGCTACTGTACTTCCAGTGTTACCAACCCCAGCTCATCAATTGGTGCTGAAATCCACCTCCAATGCAACTTTTTTTTTTTTTGTACTGGGGACTGAACCCGGGGGCACTCCACCACTGGGCCACATCCCCAGCTGTATTTTGTATTTTATTTAGAGACAGGATCTCACTGAGTTGCTTAGGGCCTCACTAAGTTGCTGAGGCTGGCTTCGAACTCATGATCCTCCTGACTCGGCCTCCCAAGCCGCTGGGATTATAGGCGTGTGCCACCACTCCCAGCTCCCATGGAACTTTGAGTTCAGATGCTCAAGAGAGGAAATTCCTGCAGCAATCCCTGGAGGTCCAGCCTCCACCCCAGTAGAAACACAGAAAAACAAAAGGTCTCAACTCAGAGGATTATCATTTTTTCTTTTTCTTTCTTTTTTTTGGTACCGAGGATTGAACTCAGGGGCACTTAACCACTGAGCCCCATCCCCAGCCCTTTTTTGTATTTTATTTAGAGACAGGGTCTCACTGAGTTGCTTAGCGCCTAAGTTGCTGAGGCTGGCTTTGAACTTGCAATCCTCCTACCTCAGGCTTCCCAGTCACTGGGATTACAGGTATGCGCCACTGTGCCCAGCTAAGGATGATCATTTTTTTTAAAAAAAAATATACTTTTGGTTGTTGATGGACCTTTTATTTATATATATGCTGTGCTGAGGATCAAACCCAGTGCCTCACACATGCTAGATGCTAGGCAGGCGCTCTGCCACTGAGCCACAGCCCAGCCTCAGGATGATCTTTTTTTTTTTTTTTTTCAGATTAACAAGTACAGTCTTTATTGTACATGTCCTTTCCACAGTGACAAAGCCCTTTTATTTCTCAGCTTAACAACATGTGTTGTCTACAATACGACATGGCAAAAATAAAACTTTATTTGACCAATACATTTGAGTATATGGCATGCCTTTTGGCAGCTTAAAACTATAGAGTTAAAAGTTTTACATGCTGCTTACAAATCTATTTTTCGTATTTAGCTTCATTGCCCTACATGTAACAACTGAAATGCAAAGCTCTTTAATTAGTTTTAATGCTTACCATTAATTCTTTCATACAATTGCCTCCCTACTTATTTTAATTCACATTCTCTATTGGCTGTGGTAAATCAGCAAGATTTTCAGAGAAGGTTCTTGGTTGATATATTTTCTTAACCTCTGCATCTTATCTTAAAATTGCCTACAAACAGAAAAAAATAACTTGGCAGGGTATATAACTCTCGGTTCAGAAATGATTTACCCTTAACATTTTGTGGATACCATTCCATTGTCTCCCAGCATTTAGAGTTGCAAAAGAAAAAAATCTAAAGGCACACTGAATTTTGCCACTTTATCGGTAACCTGCTTTCTGCCTGGATACCTGTAAAAGTTTTTCTTTATCCTTGAAAAGTTAAAGTCCCCAGAATATGGCTAAGCGTTGCTTCCTTTTCATTAAATTTTAAAGGTACCCTGTGAGCTTTTTCCATTTGCAGACCTAGTTTGTTCTTCAACTCTGGAAAAATTTCCTCGGTTAGTTTATTATTTCAGCTTCATTTGCTCTGTCTTGTTTCTGGTATTTCTATGATGCGTAGACTGTATCTCGAGGACCACTCTTCTAATTCCCTTTTTCTCCTCTTATCTTGGTTTCACCTCCCTTTTTCTCTACAGCCTCTTGTTTCACATTTCCTTCAGTAGTCTCATTTGGTGACCAATGCGGCTTACACATTCTTGTTAACTCGAACTCCCTGAAACCTTCCAAGTGCTCTGACATTGCTTTCTTCATCACTAAGCACAGGTCTTTTTTTTGTTGTTGAATAGTAGGTTTTTTTTTTTTAATTTTTATTTTTTGGGGTTTTTAAGGGAATTTTTAATATACGACAAGTAATTTCAAAATATGAGCACATATGGACAAAGCTTAGTAATTAGGGTTTACTTTTGTAAAAGCATGACAAATATTAAGTGTTATATTTGCATTTTGAAAATTGTAACATCTATATAAAACATGAAACATCCAAACTTACCACTAATATACCACACCCAACTGAGCATTTTATAGTTTATAGAAAGAAATTTTCTGTTTTGCCAATGCTTATAGTATATACTATAATTCCTACCAAAATCTTCATGAAATTTAAAAGGTTGGTAATAAACGTAGTTATTTCTTTTCTTGAACATTTTAAAACATGCCGGTTTGGATTAACCTTCAAATTTTCAGGGCATAAAAGACATACAAATACAGTATATGTTTTAACACAGGATAATTCTGTTTACAATTATGACAAAAATACCTTCAATTTTCAGACACTAAAAAAAAAAAAAAAAACCCTAAGCAAAAAAAAAATATTTTGGGTCAAATTATTTCTTAGTACAAATAATATATCGTGTCAATCAGTTTTTCAGCTGACAGCATTAAAAAAAGTGCCATTATTAATTGTTAAACAATGCATTTACATGGTAAAATAAGATATAAGAAAACTTACAGAAACAAAGAAACTCAAAAGTATTCCTACTCCTAAAATAAGAAATAAAAAATCTGTAAATTAAAAAATTAAAAATGTTGCTTGGAAAATTTTTATGCCTTACTTGTACACTCAAATTCATTTTAACTGTTTGACATATATAATTCAACACTTAAAAAGACTGTAGCTAAATTACTTAATAATATTTATAGAGTGTTATAAATATCTCTCTGGGTAGACATGTTTCACACAATAGTTCTTAATTAAGAAGCAATCACTTGATAGTTGTAATCGCAATTAATGATTGATAAATGGATTAACAATCTATTCAGTAATTTAGACCAATACAAGGAATAATCTGATAAATGCTCACTGTAAGCACAGGTCTTTAATCTCTTCTATTATACGACACTTAATACTTTCCATATCTTGTATTTCCACCGGTATCACCGGTATATCTGCTTCAAGAGGAGGCATTTTCTCGGTTTGGTCTATTCTTTTCTTCTGAACTGCGGTTTTACGACCTTTCCAACAGCTCTTCTGAGCAAAGGCAGCCAAAAATTAACGAAGTTCAAATCGACGAAGCTCCTTCCAAACACCACACAAAACTGAATCAGGATGATCATTTTTAACAGGAAATTAAGTCCACAAATGTGGAGAGCCCTTTCCGTGTTCAAATGGCACAAAAAAAGCTAAATGGAAACATTACCTTGCCAGGCAGGGTGGGACACATCTGTATACCCAACCACTCAGGAGGCTGAAGCAGGAGGATCACAAGTTCCAGGCCAGCCTCCACAACTTTGGGAGACCCTCAGCAATTGAGAAACACCCTGTCTCAAAACTTAAAAGAAAAAAAGGACTGGGGATGTAGCCGGGTGGTAAAGTGCGCCAGGATCCAATCCCCAGTAACAAAACAAAAAAAAAAAAACAAAACAAAAATTACCTTATTCATGCCGTCTTTTGAGAGTGTATCAGAAGAAAAAGATAAACTTCATCTTCTCTCTTCCCCCCTAGTTATTATTAAGTAATAGCTCTATGATATATCATTTGTGGCCCATTTATCACTTGATTAATTTATTTTTCTTGTGAGATATTTTGCTACTGATGATATTCTAACCTCTATAGGCCTTGATTTCTTCGTTGTCTCATAAAGATGGTTATACCTAGTGAGTTGAGCTCCTTGATGTCTAAATAAAGTGATTTTGTACAGATTACCTGGCACTTAATAGGTGCTCAATTAACATAAATATCCTCCCTCTTCTGGTAATCTAGAGTTGCTCTGGAAACTGAATCCAGGCAGGGTATGAGTTTTGTCTGATATATGAATTTTCTTTCTTTTGTTCTTTCTTTATTTCCTTCTTATTTTTACTTTCTGGTACTGGGGATTGAACCCACAGTGCTTAACCATTGAACCATATCCCTGGCCCTTTAAATTTTTTTTATTTTTGAGACAGGGCCTGACTAAATTGCGGAGGCTGGCTTTGAATCCACCATTCTCCTGCCTCAACCTCGAGTCGCTGGGATTACAGGTGTGTACCACTATACCGGGCTCAAATTTTCTTATTTTTTATTTTAAATTAAACTATGTGGGGCTGGGGACATAGCTCAGTTGGTAGAGTGCTTGCCTTGCAAGCACAAGGTCCTGGGTTCAATTCCCAGCACCGCAAATAAATAAATAAATAAATAAATAAAACCATATGCTGAATTTTAAAAATCACATAATATCCCAACATCCAAAATTGCTTACAAATTTTTGAAAATCCCACCATCCACATTCCCATATGTCAAGAGCTGGCCCTTCAGGTAGAATTTGTACTCCCAGTTGTTCTCTCTCCACACCTCCCTTGTGGACCACCCTCATTTACTTTGTCCTCTGCCTGGACCTTGTAGGCATTTGACTTTGATGCTACTCTAATCTTTTAATTCCTGTCTTGGCTTTCCACCTATAATAATTCTTCAAAAATTCAATACTTACTGTGGAAGCAGATTTGGTTGAGCCATGGGACACAGAAGCCTGGCTCCCAGGACCTGGCAGCCATGATAGACTGTTCCAGATAGATAGCCCGGGGAAGTAAGTGGCCCTGTGTGGGAGTGGCTTACTACCTGATTGATATGCTAGTTCCCTAAACAAAGGACTTCCCTAACTCCACCCCCTGCTGTTCATCACAGAAGCAGCCTCTCCTGGGTTTGGCCTCCTTTACCTGTGTGACTGTAAAATAAAGGAGAGATGGGCTACTCCATCTTGTTAGAGGCCCGATCCCTCACGCCCCCTCCCATTTGAACAGGTATTGGCTTTTGTGTGTGTGTGTGTGTGTGTGTGTGTGTGTGTGTGTGATTTTTAATGAACACAATGCCTTTATCTTATTTATTTTTATGTGGTGCTGAGGATCGAACACAGTGCCTCACACATGCTAGGCAAGTGCTCTACCCCTGAGCCACAATCCCAGCCCCTCTTGTGTGTTTTTGATTAGATAAGTTTATTGGCAATTTTTTTTTTTTTTGGTGGTGCTGGGGATTGAACCCAGGGCCTTGTGCTTGGAGGCAAGCACTCTACCAACCGAGCTATATCCCCAGCCCAATTGGTAATTACTTGATTTATTGCCAGCAAGCGGTCCTCCGGCAGTTAACCCTTCCCTCATCCATGCCGAAGGTAGCTGAAACCCCAATCACTTAAGGCAAAAACATTTTGATCTAAGTACACACAAGTCATAAAATGTCCAAAACAAAATTCCCCTACCATGTGTTAACATTTTCTTTTCATCTAGTTATCAGGGTTGCACTACCAAATACTTCTATCCTCAATATTAATAATTAACCTATGAATTATACAGAGTAGAATTGATTTGCAATTATTCTACATTTTCTTTCCAGATGTTCCTGCTTCTGTTTTCTGTTAGTGAAAAATTACCTCCTAATCACATCCTTCCTCAAACTATGTAACATCACAAGACAGTTTCTGAAATTATAATCGTCGGAACATCTTTCTTCAGCAGCTTCAATAACCTTCCAAAATTTAATGTCATCAGAGAATTAACTTTTCTATCTTTTGGTTGTCTTTTGCTTGACCCACAAAGCAGAGCTCTTTCTGGGCTTTGGTTCTGATGAGTTATAGTTAGTTCATTTTTAATTTCTTATCACCATGAAAACTCTGTAATTTTCTTACGCAATTATCTACTTCTAATAAGTTTCATGGAAGAAGACATGTAACTGGTGTCTAATTTTGTACTGCTGGCCTATTTGCTTTGTTTTAGATGAAGTTTGGCAGACATTAAAGAACAAGGTGAAACTTTGCCCTAAAACTTTTAACACTTAAATGGTCAAAATACTCTCGATTTTTGCTTTGCCAAAAATTTCCATGCCAATGCTCTAGTACAATTGAGCAATGAGAAAGAATATATGTACCTTTCTTCTCAGAAGAATTCAAAAGTCATTTAAAATCAATTTCCCAGCAATGATCAGAGAAGAATCTGGCAAGAAGGATTCCTCAAAAGTACATGGAAAATTTTCATGACCCTCTGCAGGGCATAGAAGTGTATTTTAAAAGGCTTTGAATATCATTTGAATTTACTTTGGAGCAGACTATGTACCTCCAATGTAGAAAACTATATTTTCTGAGTCAGTGATTTAAAATGTCAAAGGCCTTCCTTTTCTTCCTGCTTCTCAGAATTCTTATTTTGCTCTCTTTTTTCTTAATTTTTCATTTCTACCTTCATCAACCCCTTTTCTTTTCTCAACTTTCTGTCCATGAAAAACATACTGGTTCTTCCAGATGTTCTGGTTCCTTCTTATAGTATAGCAATACAATGCAATGATAAAATAACACATCCATTATTCATTACAATGTGGAAATGAATATTTGTTGTATCACAAATGTGTTTTTCCCTTAGGCAGCTGCTTGCAATGAATAATCTTGTAGTTATCTGTAAAATTGCATATTTTTTTTTTTGTCCAGTGGAGTAGCCATTAAAAATTCAAATTAAAAAAAAAAAAAAGCAAAACACAGCTGGCAGTAGGCACGCCTTAGTGTCCGTGGTCACTAATAGGCCCTCAATGCTTCTCTGGTTGTTCACTGAATTTGCCACTCCCTGTTGCTTATACCAGCCTTCTTCCTTTCTCTAGCTTTTCTCATTCAGATAACCTGCCTCCCCCCTAAACCATTTCAGTTTGCAGCCCTTGAGACAGTGAACATTCAAGATGCTGAAGATAGGAATGAACCAATTCAGCAATTCAGGAATGTCTATGCAGTGGGGAGACTACTTCAGGAAACTGAAAATTTCTGTTAAAATTCCTGGCAAGGTGGGTGCAGTGGCACATGCCTGTAATCCCAGTGACTCGGGAGACTGAAGCAGGAGGATCTCAAGTTCAAACCTAGCCTTAGCAACTAAGGGAGGTCCTAAGCAACTCAGCCAGACCCTGTCTCTAAATAAAATATGAAAAAGGGCTGGGGATGTGACTTGGTGGTTAAGCACCCCTAGGTTCAATCCCAGGAAAAAAAAAAAAAAAAAAAAAAAAATTCCTGGCAACCTGACAACCAACAATTACACCTCCTCACAGGTAAAGCACTGAAAGCCACAGGTGGAGTGTCACAGGTCAGTCCAGAAAGCAGAGCCCACAGTAACAGGCATCACTCTGCAGAGCGCTTCCAGTGAAAGTGTTGCACAAATCCAGTAGGGACTGGAACAACAGGGCTTTGGAACTTCTGAAAATCACTCAATTTACTCTTTTATTAAAAAAAAAAAAAACAAAACCAAAACTAAAAAACCCTCTCTTTTTAGAGGCAATCAGTACTGATAGTTTGTCTTCATTTTAAAAAGTACTTACATCATGATATCTCATTAAGAATTAAGAACAACACATAGGGCTGTGGATATAATTCAGTAGCACCCTACCTAGCATGCTCAGGGACCTGGGTTCAAGCCCCAGCACCACAAACAAACAAGCAAACAAACAAAGACAAAAAACTGTGTATTAATAAAATACAAATGGTTCTATTTGACTTGTGAAGACATAAAATATCCAATTTTTCATGCAGATAATCTTTTCTTTTTTTTTTTTTTTTTTTTTTTTTTACACCACTGAATATATCCCCAGTCCTTTTTTATGTCTCTCTTGAGACAGGGTCTTGCTAAATTGCTGAGGCTGGCCTTGAACTGTCACAGCCTCGCCAGTCACTGGGATTATAGGCATACACCATTGTGCAGGGTTCATGTAGACAAAATGTTAAAACAAAGAAAAACCAGGGGGGCTACTGAGCATCTCCCCTACAGTGAGAAAATGAGTCTGGCCTTGTTCTGCGTTGAATGTCTGCCCGCTGCCCCTCGTGGTCTTATTTACTCCAGTCTCTGCGGTTTTGCAAAGTCTGGGGCACATACTTTTTGTTATTGTTCTCCTTTAGTGGCCTGATTTTTCAGCCATGCTCAGTTATGTATGCCAACATAAGTTTGGTTTGTTTTGGAACTGTGCTCGTATTAAAATATCATCAAAACAAAGGTCTGTTATCATTTCTTACAAAATGTGCTAATATTTCATTGCAAATTGAGGAATGACGCCAATGATGGCAATGTGTGATGAGAGCCTTATTGTCGCCAATCACTGATCAGGGTTCATCTGTTGGGTACAGAGGGCTTCAGCCTCCCCTTGGGATATTGCATGAAGCGTAAGGTTATGTGATAGTATAAACACAAATTTACCTGCAGATTACAAAACATCTTAGGTAACTTTCAAAGCTTTTTAAAAAAATCCACATGTATCAATTATGTTTGTGGGGTTCCTTGCAAAGCTTTAAGGAAACTTTCAATGGATGCAATATGGTTTACAAATAATGCAATATTCTGTTATTTATACTTCTTGGTCTCCCCCAGCTTAAAAAACAAATTCGTCATGAAGCTTGGAATGGTGATGCCTACTCACAATTCCAGCTACTTGGGAAACTGAGGAAGGAGGATCACAAGTTTGAAGCCAGCCTTGGAAACTTAGCAAGACTGTCTCAAAATAAAATTTTTTTTAAAAGGGCTGGGCATGTAACTTAGCGGTAGAGCACCCCAGGTGTAGTTCTCAGTATCGGCGGGGAAAAAATAGCCAAGAAAAATTTCTAATGAAAAAATTGCCTTGAATTTTTAGGAAGCACTGACAAATTTCAGAAAACATAAAACAGTTGAAGTATATTTTGAAATATTGTGACTTAGAGTACATATTGATTTTTGAGGTAAAACCATTGCTAATACATTATCTTCACTCATTCAAGACAAATAGGAAAGGGTAAAATGTGTCTGACATTCTTGGGTGAAAATATTTTTTTTGTGGAAAACAGCATTTACTTTTAAGAGTTTATTTCATCTGTATCCAAGAGTGGTTTTTTAGTGTTCATGAGTTGATTTCTATGAATATACAAATTCACAGTCATTGGAATGATAAAGACAGGGTGATTGTGGGATGTCATAAGTAAGATCATTTTCCTCAGCTTAGTCAAACTATTTTACTGTATGTTCATTTTCTGACTTTTAAAATTTTTAATGCAGTTCAATCAGCAGACTTCAACACTTGAGTCTTTGGGAAGCATTCAAGGTCCAAACTATAACAGCAGTCTACCCCCAACCCAAAGCATACATTTATTTATTTACTTATGGTACTGGCAATTGAACCCAGGGCCTCGCCTTTTAAAGAGTTTCTTGGATGATGAAGACATAGCCAAGATGCTTTCTGTGGTTGTAGAATTATTTACAGAAAACCGGTGTCAATATGAATAGCATGCATGATTATGCCTAGATACTGCTGCTAACAGGAATGGAAAGTGAACAGAGTTGCAGCCAAGTGTAAGAAAAACTGCTACTGTTTCCTCATGTGCTCCTGTCTTGTTCATCCTCTATATTAGTCACATAAAGTCTAGAAGGAAATGAAAGAACAGTACTTTCAATTCTTTGCATTCTGTTACTCTTGCATCTGTGAAAAGGCTGGCAATAGGAAAACATTTATAAATGTAGTTGAAAATGTAGCACGCTAGAAACAATATAATTTTTTTCTGTACCAGGGTTGAACCCAGGAGTGCTTCACCACTGAGCAACATCCCAGCCCTTTTTATTATTCATTCATTCATTCATTCATTCATTGGGTACTGGGGATTGAACTCAAGGGCACTCGACCCCCAGTCCTATTTTGTATTTTATTTAGAGACAGGGTCTCACTGAGTTGCTTAGCACTTTGCCTTTGCTGAAGCTGGCTTTGAACTCATGATCCTCTTGCCTCAGCCTCCCAAGCTGCTGGGATTTTTATTTTTTATTTTGAGACAGCGTCTTGCTAAGTTGCTGAGGCTGGCCTTGGACTTGTGATCCTCCTGCCTTAGCCTCCTGAGCTGCTGGGATTATAGGCACGCACCCCTGTGCCTAGGAATTTTTTTTCAAGCCTATACAATTGGTCATCATAGTTAATTACTAAAGATTATTGAAAGACCCCAAAGCTTTTGCAATCAGTTACAAAGGTAACTAGTGAGTGGAACAATTTGCTGGTATAGATGTCCAAATTTGACATCCTACTTGTTTAAACTTTTATCACAAAAATATGTGGTTGAGTAATACACAATTGTTATTGTCATTTTAGGAGTTTTAAAATAGTTAACTACTATTGAGATTAAACAAAATATAATCAATTGAATGCCAGATATCTGCATTTGCTTTTGTTCTGTCTAGCTTAACCTAGAAATGTTGAAAGAAAGAAGTACAGTCTGACAAAATCTTCATGTCTCTTGGTCCACTTTGGTTGCTAAATTCAATTGGATTCCAAGACTTGGTGCTCTTGATGAGGCAAGATCCTGCCAATGTGAACCTGAGGCCAACGAAGTCTGAGAACCCTTGCCATCTCTGCACCCTAAAGCATGCCCAGCGTGGGTTTGCGAGAGGAATTCTCTTTTGGGAAGACTAGAATATTGTCCAATGGATTCATCAACCAAGAGCCTTATTATGAAGCACCTTGTGAAAATATTTATCCCATTACCAAGTCAGACAATCTCCATGAGATGCAGGAGGGCTTGGTGAAGCCATACATCTTGATTTTGGTCCACCTGGGAACTTGAAGCCAAGGCAGACTATTTCAATTGATGTCACCCACTTCAAAATATGTAATATTCCTTGATTATATTTTGAAATAGATCTTGATAATTGAGAGTGATACCTCTTCCTTTTAGCATGAAAAAGAATAAAACCACCAAGATTTCTCTGTGACCTGGAGTTTGTGCATTATTTGCCTTTAAAAATATTTTCTGGGCCCATTTTTTGAAAATACAGATATGAGTAACTTCAAAACTATGAAAAGTCCTTGCCAAGCCAACTTGGAAGGAAAGGAAATTCCCAACTCAGGCCCTAGGAGGCAACCTGCAAAGCTTTGGCAGCTCCTCTGGTGGTGTTGCCTTTTAACAAAAGCAGCTCTGCCTGTTGGCCAGCACCCATCAGTGCCAAAGACCCTGTCAACAACTTTGCCTACTGCTGCCAATGTCTTCAACTACCTCTAAGCCAGGGCCTTAAGTCACCATTTTTTCAAGACATTTTGTCAAATGATAGCAAAATGTTTTGGTTCAGTTTTTTTTTTATTTTATTTTTTTTTATGCTAAGCACGTGATGGCAGAATATTATATACCTCACCAAATAAGACAGGTCCCGAAGTGCTTATGCATCTGAAGCAGAAGTTAGTGTGTGTACTTTAGAGAAAAAAAAAAGAAAAGCTACTTCTCCAAGCAATTCTGCCAGGACGAGTCTCTCACTGCTTGGCTTATGAGACAGGTGGTTTCGGTCAATCTTCAGTTCAGGGTCCTGTTCATAGTTCTGCTGGAAAATAAATAAAACTACAAGCTATTTTGACTGATCCTATATACTTGGAGAAATAAATTGGAGGGACAGAACTTCAAATTTTCCATTGCCAAAGCAAATGATTCTACAGGCTGGAACTGAGAGTACTGAAGGAGCATTCTTGATTTCTCCAGTCAGAAAACTGTAATGACCTGAAAGCTTCAGAATCCTTTTAAGTGTTACTTTAGCTCAAATAACCTTCCAGGGGAAAGAGCAACTGCAATCTTCTCTTGTTGACAAAGATGGCAGTAATGAGGTGCTCCTTGCCAAAGATGACTTCATTAACTTGGGAACAAAGAAAATGAAGCAATAGGAACTCAACTTGAAGAGTTGTAGAGAATCCTGGTGCCCCAGATCTGAGCCCATCCTTACCTGACTGAGGAAGCCCTGATTCCATTTGTTAATGCAAGCCCTTAGCAAGTCAGGCTTTTGACATTCATTTCCATCAAAGCACAAGTTAAAGTTGATTATATGATCATGATAATGCTTGTCTTATTATTATTTTTTTTTAATGTTACAACTTGTGAGACCAAACGCTGGCATCTTTTTTTCTTGCTGTTGAAATTACTTTTGACCAGAATAAAACCTTCCTTTCTGTTCTGTTTTATTCTATATGCATGGCTTTTATTTATGTTCTTTAAATTCATTTTAATTTTTTTTTTTAATTTCAAGAAGTAGCCAGGCGTGGTGGCGCACCCCTGTAATCCCAGAGGGTTGGGAGGCTGAGACAGGAGGATCTAGGTTTCAAAGCCAGCCTCAACAACTTAGTGAGGCTCTAAGCAACTCAGTGAGACCCTGTCTCTAAATAAAATACAAAATAGGGCTGAGGATGTGGCTCAGTGGCCAAGTGCCCCTGAGTTCAATACCTGGTCAAAAAAAATTTTTTTTTTCAAGAAGTATCAAAAGGTTGATGCAGGGAGCTGGGGATATAGCTCAGTTGGTAGAGTGCCTGCCTCGCAAGCACAAGGCCCTGGGTTCAATCCCCAGCACCAAAAAAAAAAAGGTTGAGGCAGGAAGATCACAATTCTGAGGCTGGCCTTAGTGACTTAGCAAGGCCCTAAGCAACTCAGTGAGATTCTATCTCAAAATAAAAAATAGAAAGGATTAGGGATGTAGTTCAATGGTAAAGTGTCCTAGGTTAAATCCCCAGTATAAAATTAATTAATTAAAATTAAAAAGGGCTGAGGATGTGGCTTAATGGTAGAGCACCCCTGGGTTCAATCCCCAGTACTGCAGAAAACACAAATAAAATAAAATTTCAAGAAGTGGTTATTAGTTCTTGCTTGAAGAAACAAATTAGAAAAGCATTATTTTGCTAAGTGTGGTGGTGTGCACCTGTAATCCCAGGTACAGGGGAGTCTGAGCAGAAGGATCCCTTAAGCTCAGGAGTTAGAAGCCAGTTTGTCTTCTAATGAGACCCTGTAAAGCAAGAAAGGGAGGGGGGTGGGGAGAAAAAGGAGGAGGAGGATAAGGAGTTGGAGAAGAATAAGGGGAAGAGGAGGTGGAGGAGGAGGAGGGGGAGAAAGAGTGAAATGGATGGATTAATTATTTTAATTCCCTAAGAGAACAAAAAAATTTCCAAGGTAATAAAGTGAATTACATGCAAACTTTTATGTATGTGTTTATGTGCATATTTCTGGGAGTACAATTCATGACTTTCATTATACTCTCAGAGTGATCCATAGCTCAAGACATGCTTTGAACCACAGACATAACTAGAAATTACATTCCAGTTTTCAGAATCTAAGCAGGAATCAAGACTGAGTTTTTGAAATCTTTGGGTGGGTAAACTTAGGCACCTATAAGACACAGACTTTCTCTGGCTCAAACCTCATTCCACATCCCCCCAAGCATCTGCATTTTAGTATGTTTGGCTTTGGTATCTGTCAGTGATTGGGGAACTTAAGCCAATTTTGTTTAGCTGGTGTTAGCCTTCTTTTTCTTATTTAGCATTAAAGACAACTTTAAAAAACAAACAAAAGAGATGAGCTGTCCAGTTCTATTCATTTTTTGATGTGTTTTTAATGAAGAGTGACGAACAGATAGAGACACTGTCAGAAAGTATTTATAAGGATTATTCATTATACAGACAATGACCAAACGCTTCCCACTTAAAACCTATTGAAGCAGGCTCAATGAAAAATTACATGTTTGATTCATCCATTGAAAAAATATTTTATTATGCAAAATAGTCTTTCATACATGAAGGCACCACTACCCACGTACCATCAATAGGACATGTGCTGAGAAGTATTATTTTAACAGTAGGAGAGACCACTTGGTGATGATTGGCATAGGCAGGATTTATCCACGGCATAGAACAAGAAAACTAACTGGCCTGTAAGATTTCATCCATCACCATAGTCTCATTAGGATAGCCCTGTCCAATTGAGAGGATGAATTGGAAATGACTATTTGTGACAATAAGATATAATTTCTCTTAGTTCTCCAATTTTCTCAACTGTCTGTCCCAGCAGTTCATCCATATACCACTTTTTACAAAATAGCATTTCATAAATTTGTCACTTCCTAAAAGGTAGATTTTAAGGCTCCTTCTATCCCGTGGGTCTGTCATCTTCCAGGGCCTGGGAGACCTCCACTGTACTGTTTGTATCTGGTGGTTGGTGAGAATTGTACCAGAGGTTTTAGCGACCTGGCCTAAACACACCTACGATTCTATTGGCCAGCATATATTCTGCTGGGCAGAACACAGTCACATGACCCCACCTGGATGTAAAGGCACAATTAAAAGTGGCTTACCAGTGTGCAAAGCAAGAAAGAGCACAGGGACTGGGGAACAGCTAGCTAGTTTCTGCCAAAGTCCACGCTTCAGGTAACCAACTGTCTGTTTCATTTTTCCTTCCCCATAAAATGATGACTTCCCCTTGCAAAGATGACCAGTTCAAAGTCCCAGCCAGAAGGACTGGGGATGCAGCTCAGAGGTAGAGCACTTGCTTAGCATGTCCAAGGAAGGCCCTGGGTTAGATCTCTGGTACCTCTACAAAAGGAACCAAAGTCTCAGCCAGTTACTACACATTCCACCGAAAAAGTGGGACCTGCAAGGTCCTTTATTATGCGGCTCTCACCAGCAGATCTGGATGTGGCTCCTTGTATGCAGAGTCAGAGTCTGTGGCACCCCAAGGAAGAGCCCCTCCTTAAGCTCTACCCCTGAGCCAGGTCTGCCTCCCACATATCCTGTGATAAAACCTCAGAAAGTAGATTATTGCATTAAATGCTCACATGCGAAAGAGAAAACAGAAGACACTCGGAAGTCACTGCTCAGTGGAAAATTTGAAATCCTCTAGGTGTTCATACCCTCAGTTAGGCCTTGATTCTACTCTCTGGGAGGAAGTTTCCATTGTTTTCTGTGGTCCCTGGATCCTCTCTCTAGTATGGTCCTCATTGTATATCATCTTCCTTGGCCACAACTGAAGTGTATATTTGGGAGGCTGCCCTTCTTCAGAGCAAGATTAAGGGTTCAAAGCTTAAAGAGCTAAAAGCATTTTTTGCCTGAGTTCCTGGATTAAAAAATGTGGACTTCTCATCCCTTTACTTCTAGGCAGTTCCATGTGCCAGTCACCATACTCAAAGTCCTTTCTTCAATGAAGTTTTCAAGCCTGTTATTATTATTATTTTATTTGTCCCCTTGGGTCCCTGTCCTCCCCCATGTCTCTTTCAATTTTTTCTGTGTTAAACCAGGAATTGAACCCAGGGGCACTCTACCTTCGAGTTACACCCCCAACCCTTTTTATGTTTTTGTATTTTGAGAGAGGGTCTTCCAAAATTGCCAGGCTGGCCTCCTGCCTCAGCCTCCTGAGTAGCTGGGATTACAGGCCTGTACCACTGTGCCTCACTCTCCTGGTTGTGATCTTGTTCTATAATTTTGCAACAAGTTTCCATTGAGGGAAACTGAGAAAAGGGTACACAGAACCCCTCTTTGTTATTTCTTATAATTGCCTATGAATCCACAGTAATCTCAAAACAAAAATTTAATTTTAAAAACAGAAAACTCTTCTCTCTGCCTGGTTAGAAATCTATTCATTGGTAGGTGTTTCATGCAAAAGGCCACAAGGTAGTTTTACTTTATCAAATGTAAATATGACTTGGGGTATAGCTCAATGGTAGAGCTTGTGCTTAGTTTTTATGAAGCCCCAACTTCAATCCCCAACACCTCAATAAATAAATAAATAAAATATAAACCTGGGGTTTTCAGGTCTATACTTAACACAAGGAGACAGAAGTTTTAGGTGTAACTATTTCATTATATGCTACTCTTAGATTCTCTACCTGGAGGAGAACTCTGTCCACACCAACGTAGAATGGTAGTCTCACTGGTTTTTCCTTGTTCCGTGACTTTATGAGCCTCAGTCTGGACCACGCTATGCTGCATGGCCTGACCAGTGCTGCTCATGAGAACCCACACTGTGAACCACCTTGACAGTCAGAACAGGAATGGGCTCTTGACAGGTCAGTTCATCTCCACTGGGACAAAATAGGAAACTGTTTTGGTCCCTCTTCCTTTAGACTTAGACTTAGATCATAATGTTTTTACCACTCTTGGGTCAGCTGAAGCATAACTTCCTGCTGTAGAAGAAAAAAAAGGCAAGAATTCTCTTTTATGCAGATGATGCATTTGGACTTGTCTTCATTATATACGATGGGCTTTTACAGTCTTTTGGTCCTGATGGCTAATTATTGCCCCAAAGAAGAGCTCCAGGTCAACCAATCGAAAGCCAAATTCACCAATTTGAGAAGATATCCCACAACTTTGTTAGGTTATTGCAAATAATCAGTAAGCTCACATATGGTCTGAGATAAAGGTAAAAAGGGAAGAAAAGCATATATTGTTCAGCCAGAGGTAAGTTCACTGGGTGGTCTTTGGTCTTACAGGTTTAGAAATCTAGTTTGGTCAACTGTACTTGCCTTAATGAGGAAAGTGACATTAGATATTAAACCCAAACACTAGTGCACCAATGCATTACCAGCAGTGTATCGCTGAGAGACACATTATGTAATGCTTTGAGCAATACTTTGAGACTATGGAAAAGGAATTCTCTAATGTCTTCTTTTATAATTACTTTTTTTCTTTTTTTAAAAAAATATCTCCTAATACTAGGAAATGAGGGTGCCCATTTAGACTAAAGCTACAAAATCAAAACATAATGGTTGCTGTAGACTGAGTGGGCCTGGGAAGCCCATTCTCTCCCTGTAGTCAAGTTATATGGGAAACCAAATCATAAACTGAATAACAATTAAGTTCATTTACAATGTCAAAGATAATTGTTATGAAGATGAGAATGCAGGCTAATGATATTCTCCATACAAAATTTCTCTGTAGGGACACTGACATGGGAAGCCAGAGTAATGAGGAGATTGCTTATAAACGTGGAATGAGAACATGAGGTGTTAGATTAATAGCTCCTTGATGACATTCTCCTGCTTTCCCCCCACATTGGGAAAGGCTGTTCCAGGACAAAAGCAACAACAATAAGTCAAGATTCAAAAAGATCCATTGGCTAAGATTTCTGCTCCCCTGGGCAGTGTTTGGCTGGGTACTGCTGGTATTTCCTTCCATGCTTTTTCTAGATAGTCAAGCCTGCCTGGGTATCATTCTCTTTCTTTAAAGTGATTTTGAATATTTGTACTTCAACCTGTTATGTTTTGCTTTTATAATTTAGAACTCAGAGGACCATCTTATTCCAAGCTTTTGGGATAATGCTCAGTAGCCTGCAAATACCAACAAGCAAATATCTTGCAACTTGTTTATCTTGGAAGTCACCCCAAGAAGCTGTGTGGCTGAAATCAATAGATTTTTCTTTTATCGACCCAGGTGGCCATTGGTAGAACTGCTCTAAAACCTTCAAGGTCAAAATGATTTCTGTATTGTTATGAAGCTAGAAGCATTGGACTTTTTGTCTGTGGTCTATATCTGACCAGACTCCCAATCATTTTCTAAGTAATTACTCATGCTCTCAGGAGAGTGTAAATAAATAAAATGACATGATGTTGAGCCTACACACGTAGGTCACTTTGCTAGATATTACTTCAAAAATGTATGTTGGGCTGGGGATGTAGCTCAGTTGGTAGAGTGCCTGCCTTGCAAGCACAAGACCCTGGGTTCAATCCCCAGCACCGCCAAAAAAAAAAAAAAAAAAAGTATGTTTAGGACTGGGGCTGTAGCTCAGTGGTAGAACAATTGCCTAGCATGCACAAGGTCCTGGGTTCAATTCCAAGCACAGCAGAAAATAAAGGAAAACAAAGTTTACAAAAAAGGAAAAAAATGTATATGTAGTTCTTTATTTTATAAGAAATGAAACATGTATATGAAAATAATTTTTTATTTCCTCTTTTGAAGAACCATGTTTGTCTGTTTTCTACCAGCGGTTCTAGATGTCTTGCTTTGGTCATGGGTGACAATGGATGACAAAGCATTCATCTGCCTGAGAGAAGTATGAGCAGCCTTCTGTGACTGGGTTCATAAACATTATCTATTTATGTAGCTGACAGTATTCCTCTTCTCAGTCTTGGCATTGCTAGTGAAAAGTGCTTACATTTACTATGGAATTTTAAGTGCTGAATTTCTCTAAGTGGAATGATAATGGACCTCTGTTGCTGGACATCCTTAATGGGCAGGCGGCCTCGTTCAGAGGTTTTCCATTGGTGATGATAAGGATACACACTGGCTTCTTTGCCTGGGTCCTCTGGTTCAAATCAACCAGAATGATGACTTGTCTTTGCTACCATATTATTTATCAGTTGTCATCAGATGAAAGGACCTAGCCGGGTGCGGTGGCGCACGCCTGTAATCCCAGTGACTCGGGAGGCTGAGGCAGGAGGATCGTGAGTTCAAAGCCAGCCTGAGCAACTTAGTGAGGCCCTAAGTAACTCAGTGAGACCCTGTCTCTAAATAAAATACAAAATAGGGCTGGGGATGTGGCTCAGTGGTGGAGTGCCCCTGAGTTCAATCCCCAGTACCAAAAAAAAAAAAAAAAAAAAGAAAAAAGAAAGGACCTGAACCAGGAATTCAAGTCTAGGTGCCCTTATCATTTGAGGGCAGAAGCCAGAGGCATCTGAGCCAGCTGCCTCTTCAAGCAAGAATTTCCCAAACAGGGCTGAGTTCCAGGGACACAACCATGTTAAGAGTTTGGAACCCTGAACTATACCCACTAGGAGCACTGCATGTGCCAGGCAGAGACCCCCTACCACAAATAAACACCCAAGATTTAATATATACAACACGGTTCTCACCTCCCTCCCCTCCCACATTCTCATTGACAGTGTTGTTTCTTGCAACCCATATTGTGAAGGCACTTCATGTAGAATTTCTTGTCTCATTATGACCTTTATATATTTCTTTGAAATTCAGCAATTACTACATTTTTCCTGGAAAGTTACCTCACTCATGCATTTTTAGTTATAGTAGCCAACTAATTGTCAGGTGTACTAATATATTAGACCATTTGGCTCTCGGTGGAAATGTGTCAACACAGCTACAATGCCTTTCTTTCCAATGATTACTCATATATCTCATGGCCTTGCAAAAGCAATTTGTTTTTTTTGTCTTGGGTAATTCCTGCCCTGCCTACATCCTTGCATGATATAGAGTTATAACAAAAGTTACACCAACCACTACCACCATCACGTGAAATAATAACAGTGTGAAGGTTAATTATATGTGTCAGCTTGAGTGGGCTAAGGGATGCTCAGATAGCTGGTAAACATGATTTATAGGTACGTCTGAGAGGTTGTTCTAGGAGATATCAGCATCTATATGAGGATAATGAGGAAAAAAGATCCACTGCCACCAATATGGTAGGCACCATCCAAACCATTGAGGGCCTCAAATAGAGCACAAAGGCAGAGGAAGTGGGAGTATGCTCTCTGAGCTGGTACTTCAGCACTTTCAGGTCATGGTTCTTTGAACTCAGACCCCCAGGGTCTCAAGCCTTTGGATTGACTTTCCTGGTTCTCCAGTTTGCAGACCACAGCTTGTAGGATTTCTCAGCCACCATGATCACATGAACCAATTCCTATAATCTCCCTTCCTCCCTTTCTCTATATTTTGAGTATCCTATGGGTTCTATGTCTCTGTAAAACCCTGACTAGCACTGAAAATTTCAACATTTTTTTTTTTGGCAGTGCTGGGGATTGAACCCAGGGCCCTGTGCTTGCAAGGCAGGCACTCTACCAACTGAGCTATATCCCCAGCCCCAAATTTCAACATTTTGAGCACCTAACTGAACACTATGTATTTTACAAATTGAATTCTCACAATCATGTTAAACAGAAAGATAATTACCTTCATTCTATAATAAAAAAACTGAAACACAAGAGGTTAGCATATTTGCTTAAGGTTATAACATATCAAAAGAAATGTGTGTATATTGTTCTTCAGAAAAATAGTTTTTTAGCCATGCTAAAAGGACTGGCGGTGGTGCATGCCTGTAGTCCTGGCTACTTGGGAGGCTGGGTCAGGAGGATTAAAAGTTTAAGGCAAGCCTCAGCAACTTAGTGAGACACTGTCTCAAAATTAAAAATAAGCTGGGTGCGGTGGCGCATGCCTGTAATCCCAGCAGCTTGGGAGGCTGAGGCAGGAGGATCGTGAGTTCAAAGCCTGCCTCAGAAAAAGCGAGGCACTAAGCAACTCAGTGAGACCCTGTCTCTAAATAAAATACAAAATAGGACTGGGGATGTGGCTAAGTGGCATGGCACCCTTGGGTTCAATCCTCAGTACCAAAAAAAAAAAGTTTCCCTTCTTTATTTTTAGGTTATAAAGTGAAGCATGCTTATAGTTTTAAAAGAACTTCTTATAATACTGAGAATTAGAATGCAAATATTTTTTAAAACTTTGCACCAAACTCTACCACCTAGAGATAACACTGACAATACTTTCATACTTTTTTTAAACAAGTAATACCATCTTTTAATTGTATATCCATGAAAGCTGAATGCTACATTCAATTTAAGTTGTTGGAGAAAAGCTAAAGACATGGATGGGTACTTGGATATCTAAGTCTGTTTCTTCCTGTGAAAACGAGCCCATTAACAGCACCTACCTCTTTAGATTGCTGTGCAGATTCCATGTTATAAGGCACAGTTAGTGCTTAGCACAGTAGCTGGTACCACAGCACATACTATATATACCATACGACGTCGCTTCCCAAATGAAAGTCTGCTTTCCGACGTGGAAAAATGCCAAACACAGAAGGTGGGAGGAGTGGGAAAAGGTAAGGAAGAACAGGTACTAGTGACCCTTCCTTGAAAATTGGTGCTCAGCTTTTACCAGAAAATGATCCAGAGCATAAGAGCTCGGGGCAGCATTGGCTGCACCAGCCTGACCTGCACAGGGCGGGCAAAGCAGGGCCAGTGCAGGTTTGACCGAGGGGCTCTGACCCTGTACAAGAAGCCCAACAGCTGCTTCCTCATCTCCTGCATCTCCCATTTCCCTTGGGGTTCCCCTGCCCTAGAGATTCAGTGACTCTTTCAGGGCTGTGGTCACCAGTCAAGAGAGCCCACCCAGCCCTGTAAAATGTACCTCGGCAGCAAATCCCAAACTGGAAAACTCATGAGTTCAATCACTGAGGATGCTTAAGAAAACTTCCTCCAAACACCTCTTCGTGTTTTCAGGGATATCATAATTGGAATCAAGCACACAGTACTGTTCGTAATCTAGTTCTTCTGCTCCATTATATGCCCTGGGCATTAGTAGCCCTTCGTACACTGCAAAAAAATGCTACATAAATTTCTCTGGTTATTAGAATAACTGGGGCTGAACCGCCGAGACCCATTAGGAGGGTAGATTTGGGGTCAGTGTTTCTGGTCCCTGAAGGACTCTTGCCTTACTTCACAGCAGGCATTATTTCAGTCTGGTTTTTAGCATAGCCATCTTTAAGAATGGAAAAAAAACAATCCTTTCTAGGGTACAAGCCAGGGAGGGCTATGGGCCAGTGACTGATCTGAGGGCCTGACCCTAGCTCCTTGGAGAATTAGTGCTGCTCTGGGCAGATGACTGGTTTGGTGATGTCTTGGTCATGTGCCAGCTGGCACCAGGGAAGCCCAACATGCAGACTCCTTGGTGGTGAAGCTAAGGTGTCACTAGGGTATGTTATCTCAGTAGTTCAGGGGCATGGGATGAGCTGGTGAGGGAACAAGTGCAAACCTCTCCAGGAACCCAGGTAAGTTTTTGGGATGATCCCAGTGGCTCAGGAGGCTGAGACAAGAGTATCACAAGTTCTAGGCCAGCCTCAGCAATTAAGCAAGGTCCCAAACAACCTAGAGAGATCTGTCTCAAAATAAAAAATAAAAATAAAAAGGGATGGAGATATAGGGACTTTACTCAGTGGTAAAGTATCTCTGGGTTTAGTCCCTAGCGCCTAAAAAATAAAAACATAAATATAAATTTTTAAAAATGCAAAGTTTAAGAGAGCAATTTACAAACTGGTGTCTTTAAAAAATAATTTTAAGAGTTGCACCCACACACCCACTGAGAGACACTGTTCATGTCACAGTCTACACAAATGGCAGGAACCTTGGGTTGTGCAGTGTGCAGCGTGAGTAGTCACTAGTGAGAGATCCTCTGGGGATTAGCTGAGGCTGGGCCTGCAGGTTGGTTCATCCTATGGCCAGATGAAAGAGAAAAATCCTAATAATGATGGCAAGCAACAGAGTTTCCAAAAATGTTCTCCTAAATGTTCCTACTCTGGTGTAGGTGTTTGTCACATATTACGTCTTTTGAATCTTCCAATGACCTATGTCAGCATTATCAAACCATCTTATAGACAAGATAAGGCCAACATGGAAACTTTGGTTCAAAGTCTCATAAGTGGTAACTGGCAGAGCAAGGGCCTGTCCCCCAGCACTCCACCATCAACATTTATGTGTTTACCCACCTTCCACGATGCCTCCAGGGAAACAAGACAGATAAGTATGGCTCCCGGTCTTTTTTTCTTTGGCTCCTGACGTTCATGCTGAGAACCATGGTAGAATATAGTGGTTAAGACCCAGCAGACCACTTGAAAATGGTGTGTGCAGTCAGTAACTTACTTTCCCTGAGCCTTTTCCTAATCTGTCGATGAAGCTAGCAAGTCTCCCCTCGTGGCACATGGTGAGAAGTTATAATTGCCTGGCATACATAATAAATATGCAGTACGTGGGAGCTATGGTGAGAGGCTGGCAGGGGAGGGGGGATAAACCACAGGGGCAAACAGGTTTTCAACAGCAGTGGGGCAAAATGACGGAGCCAAACCACACTCTTCATCTCTGAAGTATACCAATTATGGGAAACCAAAAGGCAACTGAGCCATAGAAAGAGAAAGGAACAAAAGCACTAACATCGCACCAGAGCTCTTAAGGTTTCTAACCAAACTGTGAAGAATGCTTGGCCTGCATACCACCTCCCGTGGGCCCCAGCTGTCTGGGCATCTGATTGTCATTGCCTGAGTCCTCTGGCTCAAATCCGCTTGGTACTTCCTTTGGGACCTCGCCTTATCTTCTGGATGTGATTAGAGTTTAGCATTCTGGAAATTTAGCAGGACCCAACTTCAGTAATTCAGGGATTGGAGCTCAGTCAATAGGCTCTGAGTCTCTGCTCTCCTTGAACCTCCAGCTTCTGGATATTCCAGGTCTGAATAGGCCCTTCTGTTTATTTTCTCATTTAACTGTTCATGTTTGCCTGATGCAGGGGCAAATGCCTATAATTCCAGTGACTCAGGAGGCTGAGGCGGGAGGATCTCAAATTCAAGGCCAGGCTCAATGAGTAGCTGAAGCCCAGAAGGCAGGTACGACTGGGAAGAACAGGAGAAGCCCACCAATCAGGTCTCTAACAGCACCTGACCCTGACAGCTGTGGCCTGAGTTGCATTTCATAGAAACCCAAGCCTCGGATAGTTGTGCCAACTATGCTGGGCTGAAGGGTGTCTCCTTAAAATTCATGTCTATTCAGAGCAAGAATGTGACCTTAGAGAGGTTTTTTGTTGGTGTGATTAATTAAGATGAGGTCATCCTGGATTAGAGTGGGCCCTTAATCCAATGTGACTGGTTTCCTTATAAGAAGAGAGGGACTGGGGTATAGCTCAGTGTTAGAGTGCATGCTCAGCAGGTATGGGGCCCAGGATTCCAGCCCAAGCACCAAAAAAGGAAAAGAAGAAGAAGAAGAGGGAGGAGGAGGAGAAAGAGAAGGAGAAGGAGAAGAAGGAGGAGGAGAAGGAGAAGAAAGGGGAGGAGAAGAAGAGGAGGAGGAGGAAGAGGAAGAAGAGGAGGAGGAGGAAGAGGAGGAGGAGGAGGAGGAGGAGGAGGACGACGACGACACAGGCATATAGAGACACACACAGCAAAGATGGC
This sequence comes from Glaucomys volans, assembly GCA_020662805.1. Classification (NCBI taxonomy): domain Eukaryota; kingdom Metazoa; phylum Chordata; class Mammalia; order Rodentia; family Sciuridae; genus Glaucomys; species Glaucomys volans. Next base: position 274,509 of record JAJEJO010000484.1, read on the forward strand.
CATGCGATGCCAGAGTTAGAGTTTGAAGTAATGTATTTACAATCCAAGGAAGATCAGAGTGCCAGGAACCATCGGAGCTGGAAGGGGCAACACAGGATTCTCCCCTAGAGCCTTCAAAAGGAGGATGGCCCTGTTGACACTTGATGTCAGCTCTGGTCTCCAAAAGGTGAAAGAATAGATTTGTGTTCTTTTAAGCCACCTCGTTTGTGCCGTTAGACAATGGGAGCCCAAGGAAACTACTGCTGCAGCAAGGCAATGGCTGAGAGTGACAGCAAGAGCACCCAGGCGCTCACAGGCCAGCCTCTGTTCTCACACTTTAGACGCAGCAACTGGATCCCTCCTTAGGGCAGCACCTCCATTCTAAAGGCAAAGCCTGAAGACAGAGGGATGGTGTGCACAATCCTGGGAGCTGGCTCCCCTGGAAGTAGGGTGGATACAGGAACTCTTGTTCACTGAGCTGCAGATGAATCTCAAACTCTGCATTGGTGGGGAGGGGGAAAAAAGTCATTTTTCTGAAAGTAGGAGGAAGAACTCTTCCTGGGGAGAAATGTTTTGCTTGGGTCCCTTTAGGGAGAAAGAGCCGGCCCCTCTTCTCACTTCACTCCCTTCTCCTTGTATAGCAAGAATAATTTTGTTGGGGGACTAAAGGGCTGTTTTCATCTGCTTTTTCACTGCTATGAATAAAAGACTGACCAGAACTATTTTAGGGGAGGAAAAGTTTAGGTAGGGGCTCACAGTTTCAGAAGTCTTAGTCCATAGAAGGCCAGCTCCATTCCCCAGGGCTTGAGGTGAGGCAGAGCATCATGGTGGAAGAGTGTGGCTCACATGAGCAGCTCACATGATGATCAGGAAACAGAGAAAGAAACTTCATTGCCCAGATACAAAATATATACCTCAAAGGTGCACTCCCAATGACCCACCTCCTCCAGCCACGCCCTACTCACCTTCAGCTACGATTGATTCACTGATTGGGTTAAGCATCTCATAACCCAATAATTTCTCCTGTGAACCTTCTTGCATTGTCTCACACATGAGCTTTTGGGGGACACTTCACATCTAAACCATGACAAGGGCAGATGGCTTGACAGAGAAGAGGTGGGGGAATCAGAGGCAGAGGAGCCTCGTGCGCACTGGAGGACAAGGTGGAAGGGAATCCTGAGGAATCGTGAACAAGGATATAGAATACTCCATTCTGATTTTTTCTTTGAGTTGCCTTGAGATGTAATTTCCCTTCATAGCTCTGAAGCTTCACAAGATCTCTTGAGTCATCCCAGCCTGGCCCTTAAAGGGCCTAGAGAGGATATGAGATGGGAAGAATAATGCTGTCAGAAGAGACAAGGAGACATGGAAGCCCCACAAGAACCTTTAGGATAAGGGGAGGTCACTGGGTGGGTTTCTCACTGCTAGGAATGGGAGTTTAAACAATCTTTATTTTAGTGATAAAGGAAAGAGTGATCCTAGCAACTTGGAGGACTTTAGTGTTTAGCTTTTTTTTTGTATTGGGGATTAAACCCAGGGGCACTTAACCACTGACACATCTCCAGCCCTTTTTAATATTTTATTTAGAGACAGGGTCTCCCTGAGTTACTTAAGGCCTCGCTAAATTGCTGAAGCTGGCTTTGAACTTACGGTCCTCCTGCCTCAGCCTCCTGAGCCACTGGGATTACAGGCATGCACCACAGGCCCAGCCTAAACAGACTTGTTATCTGAATCAGATTAAGACCCCAGATCCTTCAGTTAGGCATGAATTTATTTGTTCCTTGCTAAAACAAAGCTGGGCACTGTGGCATATGCCTGTAATCCCAGTGACTTGTGAGGCTGAGGATTGCAAGCTTGAGCTCAGCCTCAGCAATTTAGTGAGGCCCTAAGCGACTTGGCAAAACCCAAAATCAAAAATCAAAAGGAGCTGGGCATGTTGGCGCATGCCTGTAATCCCAGCCACTAGGGAGGCTGAGGCAGGAGGATGGTGGGTTCAAAGCCAGCCCCAGCATGGGCAAGGCACTAAGCAACTCAGTGAGACCCTGTCTCTAAATAAAATACAAAATAGGGCTGGGGATGAGGCTCAGTGGCCGAGTGCCCCTGAGTTTAGTCCCTGGTTCCAAAAAAAAAAAAAAAAATCAAAAGGGCTCCCCACATAAAAAAAATTAAGAGTTCCCCAGTATAAGAAAAGAAAGGAATGGGGGGGGGGGGGGGGGGGGGGAGAGAGAGAGAGAGAGAAATTCTTACAAAAACCACAGGACTGTCATCACAGTTCCCTGCTAACCCCATGAAGACAAGGGTCTTTGTCTCTCTTGGTCACCACTCTGTCCTCAGCACCTAGAATGGTTCATGACCCAGAAAGCACTCAGTAAACATTTGTCATTTTTGATTCCTATGGTGCTGGGGATTTAACCCCAGCACCCAGGAAGGCAAGGAAAGTGCTGCACCACAGACTTAACTCTCCAGGCAGCTATCCCTAATTTCTTTTCACACAAATGAGAGCATGCTCTCCTCCCAGCTCTTGCTTTGCGCACTTGGAGTAGGAAAGTAGTGTGGTCTAGATGTTAAGAGCCCAGGATTTGGAAGCTAAGCTTCTTGGGTTTAAATTACAGCCCAACCAGTAATTCACATGTCTTCTTGGGTAAATGACCTAAGGCCTCTGTGCTCTGACTTCTTCATCTATAAAATAGCAGTGAGAATGGTGCCTGCCGCATTGGGTCCTTGTATGATAGTGTGGATTGACTTGAATCCCCCCCCAAAATCCCCCAGTACCTCAGAATGCTGGGGGCCATCTATGAGCCTGTGTGACTGAGCCACGTTCCAGCCACAGGCAGGAAGTTGTTGGGAACTTCCGGGTGGACCCCCACCCCCACCCCCGTGAGACTGTGAACTTCCTGCTGGCACCCAGTCCTGCTCACTGGCTCAAGATCAAGCACAGCTTCCGGGAGAGGGAGAGGGGTGTAGCCTGCCAAATGCCAATCAACCTGTTTACTGCAAGACCCCCAAACAAAACTCCTCCCAGTGAAACCCTATCCTTTGATGTACTTCCGGTTAAATAAAGAATCAGGCCTTTTTCAGTTGTTCAGTTCTAGTACCTATCAGGTCAAGACTGGAAGACTCATCTGGCGCTCCGTTTTTTTAAATCCAATCTCTGGTTTTGTCTTATTTCTTACTGATTATTTCAGACTTTTTATTTTCTCAGGCAGCTCACACCTCCTGAGCAGGAACCTGCTCTGTTGGGGTGCTGGCTGGCCACCCCCTCATATCCGACTTTGACTTCTTTTGGAAATAGGGTGTTTACAGAGGTAATCAAATTAAAATGAGGTTGTTAGAGTCAACCCTGAGGCAATATGACTGATATCCTTGAAGGTAAGGTAGGGCTGAGGATGTGGCTCAGGGATAGAGGGCACTGATCCAGCACATGCTAGGCCCTGGGTTCAATCTCCAGCGCCACAAACAAGTAAATATAAAATAAAAGGGAGGAATTTGGGCACAGAGACATAGACCTGTACACAGGAAGAACTCATGAAGATTGGAGTTATGCTGCCACAAGCCAAGGAACTTCTGGAGCTGTGAGAATCTAGAAGAGGCGGGGAGGGGTCCTTACTCTAAGCTTTCCGGGGGAGCATGGTTAGGCCAACACCTGGATTTCTGACTTCCAGCCTGCAGAGCTGCCTGGAACAATGAATTCTCCCATTCTAAACCACCCAATTTGTTGTACTCTTGTTACAGCAACCCTAGGAATGTAATATACATAGGTTGGATGAGTTAATAAAAGTCCAGAATTTAAGACAAGGACTGATTCACATCAAGTACTGTGGACATGTTTGCTATCATTGTCTTATACGTCTGCCTCTTTTCTTTCTTTGGAGGTTGGGGTGGGTGTTGCTGAGGATTGAACTCAGGGTCTCAAGCATGCTAGGCAAGGACTATCACCAAACTATACCCTCAGTCTCTGTCTCATTCTTTTTATTGACTGTATGATATTTTATTTGTGGTATTTGCAAAAATTGTTATTTAAATATTTTATTGTGATCAAAATAATACATTGTTAACAATTAATACTAAAAAGTTTGTATTAAAAAACAGCTATATCTTCATCTCATCTGCAAACCCCCACCCAGTCTCATTTCCTAAAGGCAAATATTTTATTCCTTTTCCTCCCTTCCTTCTTTCCTTCCTTCCTTCTTTTCTCTCTCTCTCTCTCTCTCTCTCTCTCTCTCTCTTTCTGAGGCATTCTACCACTGAGTCCCACCCCAGCCCTTTTTTGTTTTTGCTTTGAGACAGGGTCTTGCTAAATTTTGTTGCTGAGCCTGGCCTCAAACTTGTTATCCTCCTGCTTCAGCCTCCTAAGTCTCTGGGATTACAGGGTATGTCACCATGCCTGGCTTTTAAGGCAAACATATTCAACTACTTGGCTTTTCTTGTTAGTAATTATCTCCATATTTTTAAGGATGTGCTTATGCTGCTACTTCTTGATTTGTCAGTGTTAGATACTCTTCTGCCTCCTGTTATGATAAATGAGAAGTTTGGTTTATGTCACCCTCATCCACGCCCCACATACACACTTCCCCTCTCATCATCTCCACAATATGATTATGAAACCATTTTTAGTTATATAATAGATTTTTTAAAATAGATTTTTCAGTCTTTGAGATTCAATTAAGACTCCAAAGCTGAGAACAATAGTTACAAAGAACTCCCACATTCTAAACAGAGATTCTAGACAATCCATGTAGCATTTGCAGATGAGATGGCCTCAGAGTGATTTTTTCAACCCCAGCCACTAACTACATTCAGTCTATAAAAGAGAAGGCCATAACTCAGTGAGACCCTGTCTCTAAATAAAATATAAAAATGGGCTTGGGATGTGGTTTAGTGGTTAAGTGCCCCTGGATTCAATTCTGGTACCAAATAAGTAAATAAATAAATAATAAAAAGAAGGCCAAGAATTAACTGAGGGTTGAAGGGGCCAGTAAGGAGGATTGCTTTGGAGAGGGTTATCTGTGTGTATTTCCCACCCCACCTACCATGCTGGTTGGGAGAAGGACACTTCCCACTCATTCTAGACCAAGTAAGGGAGTTCCAAGAGACGGCAGAGACCAACGGGTATTCCTGGAATTTTGGAGGACTCACACCTGGAAGGAAAGGAAGGAAATCCAAAGGCCGAAGCCGGCCAGAACAACCTGCCTGGGAGTAGACAATGAGTCAAGGTCGGACAGCATCTCTAAGGATGTGTGGAGTGAGGACATGGTTTTCTGTGGATGAGATTGGATCTTCTTTGTTTTGTTACTAGGGATTGAACCCAGGGGTGCTTAACCATCGAGCACGTCCCCATCCCTTTGTATTTTTTCTTTTGAGATAGGGTATCACTAAGTTGCTTATAGCCTTGCTAAGCTTTGAACTTCCGATCCTCCTGCCTCAACCTCCCAAATTGCTGGGATGCACCATTGCACCCAGCGATTAGATTGGATTCTGTGGAAGAAAGCTGCCATTGGGTTGCTTTTGAAAGTTCCCCACCCAACAGTAGCATCTGGAAGGGTGAAAAGTGATTCCAACAAAGAGTGAATCACCAGAAGCTATGTGCTGAGGAGATAGTTGTCAAGGTCCTGGTCAATAATCTAAAACACCCTCCGTGATAGGGCTGGTCCCATGAGTCAGCCTTGGACATCTGATACTCCAAGAGGGAATCCATAGTTTATGACAACTATGCAGATCAAGAGCTTCCCTTCCCCTTATTTCTAACCTATCCATGTCTGCCTAGAACCCTAGAGGAAGCAGAGGAAGCACAGTGAGCAAGATGGAACACAGGGACATTGACTTTGTACCTAGGGTTGCCAGATTTAGCAAATGAAAATAATGGGATGCCCAATTAACTCTGAATGCTTTTTGAGTGAGAGTATATCTCATGTGTTATTTGGGACATGGCTCTACTAGAAGTATTTGTTGTTCTCTGCAATTCACATTTAATTGGAGTTCTGTATTTATTTGGAAGTCCTACAAATGCTTCCTGAACACTGCCAACTTCAAGGTTGTGTCAGGTCTAAGTTGTGAGTGAGGAAAAGTATAAATTGGATAAAAGCTGGATGTTTTGATATTAAACTAACTCTGGGTTACCCTGGGGTTGTTGGTGAAAGACTATTCATTAATAACCCAAGAGTGCTTGGAAAAGCTGTAAGAACGATCTGATATTTCATCCATGAGGCTGAAAAACTGTGATGACAAAGAGGTTGGCAGCTTCCTTTCCCAAGTCCATTTTGTTCAGTAAGCTAGTTATGCTTCAGGTTTTAATATTACATAAATATTATTTGTTGCTGATCCAGGTTGTGGGTCAGATTGCATTTCTTACACAACTTTTTATTTTCTCTTTAACAATTGCCTTGTTTAAGCATTTTTCACTTTTAAAAGCCATTTGTGTTTCTTTTTCAGTGAACTGCTTATTCAGGTCCTTGCTCTTTGGGTTTCCTTATGTATTCAAACATTAACTGAAAAGAAAACTCTTCTATTGGGGAATTGGAAATGGCAAGTAACAGAAGATAAGTGGATCTTTTCTGACAGTGACATTGAGAAATGTAGACTCCCAAATGTGCCTCATTGTTAATATCTAGCCCAGCTCTGCAAAACGAATGTTCTCAAATCAATAGTGTCCTTAAATATTCCTTTAATGCTTACATGTTCATTTCTGGGTTACAACTTTACCAAGGAGGATGTATATGACTAAGATATGGCTTATCAGCATTTTTTCTTTTTCAAACGTGATCATTCATCCTTGCAACTTATATCCATGAAATTAACCTTAAAGAAAAACAGCTGAAAGATCACCTTAGTGATGAGATAGGCAATTTCTCTTGAGATACTGTTATTATGTAGCCATTGTATAGTTGGAAGAGAGATCACAAAGATCAAAATCTCAAATCTGTTTCCTCATGCTGTTCAGGATCTTATCATTCTGATTTGATAACAAATTTCATTATACTGTTCAATTTCTAATAAGAATATCAGGACCTTATTCTTTGCTTGCTGGTGAGATTTAGTCTCTGGGGTATCTCTGAAGTAACTGGAATAATATAAGGTAAATGTTACATTTAGGCTACTGTCATGGCATATAAATTTCTATTGTAAATGGTTGCAAACCACTTAGCTCATTTTCAAATAAGAATTTCTTCCTTCTTCAGGGAAATAAAACATTCCAAAAACAAATATATTAAAACAGGAATTCAGAAGTGATTTTAGAGAACAATAAACAGAAAATTGCATTTCAGATGAGCTGTCAATCAAGTACCACATTTGTCAATAATTTCTCAGAAGAGTCCAGGATGTGTGCCATTTCTTATTTTTATTTATAAATTCAATTTCATGACTGTAATGAGCCAGGCTGACTCTCCTGTTTCACCGTCTAATTTACTTACTCCTCTAGAATAAATGGCATGTAGGAAGGGATGGATTCCAGAATCCCATGGCCCTGGAATAAAAAGTCTTTGCATGTCTCACAGATGCCAGCTCTGTTTAGTCTCAGCAGTATCATCCTCCGCATACGTAATGTCCTGTATTCTTCTTCGGCTTTTATCTCTCTATTCAATGGAAAACTAACTTCTTGGGTAATATTGTCTTAAAAATCAACAAAGAGTTCTTCTCTTTATTCCCGTGCAGCACACAAGTTCATCTATGCAGTTTGGTACCTATTTGACAGAGTTGTGACAAGATAAAAATCCATCAGTGTTCAAGTCAGTCAATCAATAAAATGGACAGCAGAACATCCAAGGCATTGTGGGGAGGAACATGAACATTTGTTGAGGGACAGTCATGTTCCTGGTATGAGGTTAACTATTCTCATTTGTGTGGTTTTGTTGAATTCTTGGGACTGTTTCCTCAAGGTAGATGAGGAATCCATCTGTAGGTCAGAAAGTTGGAGTTACTAGCTGAAGGCTTCTAGTTGGCAAATGTCAGAGTTTTCCCACTGTGCTCTGCCTCACATTCAATACCTTAGCCTCATTGAACTCTAGCAGTTCTTCTTAAGCTGTGTGATGTTGTGAAATATAGTGAGCCCTCTGTATAGGCATATTCAACCAACCTCAAATAAAAAAAAAAAAATTTAGGGCTGGGGATGTAGCTTGGTGGAAGAGCATTTGGCTAGCATACACCAGATCCAGGTTTGATCCCTAGCACTGCAAAAATAAATAAAGTAATGGAAATGTGTGAGTCAGGTTTACATTGCTGTGACAAAAATACCCAACAAGACCAACTTAGAGGAAGAGAAGTTTGTTTTAGCTTATGGTTTCAGAGATTTAGTCCATGGTGGGCATGCTCCATAGCTTTGGGCCTGAGATGAGGCAGAACACCCTGGTGGAAGGGTGGCAACAAAGGAAAGCTCCTTACCTCATGGCAGGGAGAAAGAGGAAGGGGCCAAAGGGAGGATGCAGCCTTCCAGGGCACATCCCCAGTGACCCACCTCTTCCAGCCACATCTCACCTGCCCTCAGTTATCACCCAGTTAGTCCATTCAGGCTTGGACTAAGGGAATGGACTGATTAGGTTGCAGTTCTCATAATCTGATCATTTTACCTCTCAATATTCCTGCATTAATACACAGTTGGGGGGGCACCTTATATCCAAGCCATAACATGCAATATGTAAGTTTTTTGCAAATACAACACCATTTAATTGTTTCTGTTTTTGCTGTTTTTTGAAATGAGGTCTTGCTAAGTTGTCCAGGCCAGGCTGACCTCAAACTCTGAGGCTCATGTGATCCTCCTCAGCCTCCCAAGTAGCTTCCTAAGTGCCACCACACCTGGCCCTACACCATTTTACATAAGGAACTTGATCATCTGAGGATTTGGGGATCTTTGAGGGTCCTGGAACCAATCCTTCTGGGGATATTGAAAGACCACTCTATATATTTGGTTCTGGCATACAAATTCTAAAGTCCTTAAAGTGTCCAAAGTGATAAATGTGTTTTTACATGCTAACGGGTTGATTGAAGGCCGTCATCCCCTAGGTTGCTTCAGGATGGGGAGCTGGACAGTGGAAAGACTGAGGGAACATTAGTCTGAGGAGGCTGGAGAGGCTTAAGGTTGGGTTAGTCACCAATGGCCAATGACGTAATCATTCGTGCCTACCTAGTGAAGCTGGGTTCTGGGTACTTCTGGATAGCCAAACCCTTGGAGGTTCCTGGAAGGACACTCTGTCCCCCTACCCCCATATTTTGCCCTATCCATCTTTTCATCTCATTTTCATTGGTACCCTTTCAAATTTCCTTTATAAAAACATGTTTAGGGGATTCCTTAAGTTCTGTGAGCCACTCTAGCAAACTAATGGAACCCAAGGAAGGGGCTGGGGGACCCTATTTACAGCCTGTGGGTCAGAGGTTCACATAAAACCATCTGGAACTTGCCATTGGCATCTGAAGGGGTGGTGGACAGGCTTCTGTGTTCTGGGTTGATGACTGAGAGAAGAGAACAATTCGTTTTCTTTCCTGTATCATCAGAGCTCCTAATCATTGTCCAAGCCTCTCTGTTTAGTTGGGACACAAAAATTGAAATAATAGAAATAACCTTTGTGTAGGTTTCCTGAAGTTGATGAAAATGATGCAGAAATGGTAGAACCAAAGGCAAACACTGGGTTAAAAGAAAACAATTAAAAAATAAGAAATTGGCAAGGATGATAACAGGATCTTCCAGAGAGAAACACCAAAACAGATTAAGGGAGGCCACTGAAAAAATGAAGTACTTCAGCAGAGTTACCAAATGTGCCACTGGACAGAATTCTGGGGGAAAAGTAGACCTTAAACCATAAATCCACAGATTTTTTTTTTCTAAAAATTACAGCAGACTCACAATTACTACCTAACTTTATTATATACTACATATATAACAATATAGATTATTTCATTTTGTGTTATTTAACTTGTTGGCACTGGGGATGCAGATCCTAAATAGATGCTCTAGCACTTAGCTATGCTCTATGATTTTTTTCTCTCTCTCCTTTTCTTAGACAGGATCTCACTGTGTTGCCCAGACTGGTCTCAAACTTCTGGGCTCAAGAGATCCTCCTGTCTCAGCCTCTTGGATAGCTAGGACTACCAGTGTGTACCACTGCACCTGACTCCTGAAATTTTTCTTGGCAATTTTCAAGGAAATTCTATTCAGTTTTTCACATCTTGCATATATACATATTTTTTTCCCCAAAATTCTTTTTCTTTCTGTCTGTCTTTCTTTTGGTGGTAGTGTGGGTTGAACCCAGGACCTTGTGCATCCTAGGCACGTCCTCTACCATGTGTTTTCTGAGCTACATCCCCAGTCTCTGTCAATTCTCTTTATGTCTTGTGTGGCAACAGCAGTGACTGGGAGACCACCTGTCCTCTGTCGTGCTGTTTCATGCTTCTGACTTGGTGTCCTGACGTTCCCTCCATTTGCAGGGACTTCCCCTGTTGTTCTGTGGGAAAACACCTTTTGTCAGTTCTCAGTTTCCACTATCATCTCTTCCTTGAGTTTCCTCTTACCTTTCCAACCCTTAGCCATCCTTCTGCTGAAGTGACCCCATATCACTTTGTACCTACACCCACGGCTGCTACCCTCTGTGTATAATGATGTGTTGACATGTATCTCAACTTACAGCCTATCACCACCTCCTCAAGAGCTAGTTCATCTTTCATCCACTTGGCATCTGCAGTGCCTAGCCCATCACTTGGTGCAAACTAACTGCTCAGTGCATATTTGTCCAATAGATGAATATACAAACAAGTATACAGTAGTCCCCCACTTTTCCCCAATAGCTGCCTGAACCTGCAGATAGTACCAAACCCTATCTACACTATATTTTTCCTATACGTATATACCCATGATAAAGTTTAATCTAAAAAATTAAGCAGCGAGTTGAACATAATGGCACATGACTGTAATCCCAGCTACTCCAGAGGCTAAGGCAGGAGGATTGCAAGTTTGAGGTTAGCCTTAGCAACCTAGGAAGACCCTGTCTCAAAATACAAAATAAAATTTAAAAAGGGTTAAGGATATGACTCAGTGACAGAACACCCCTGAGTTCAATCCCCAGTACCAAAAAAAAAAAAAAAAAAAAAAAAAGGCAGAGTATGCAGTCATGGTGATGTATACCTGTAATCCACTGTAATCCAGCCTCAGTAATTTAGCACAACCTTGTCTAAAAAGGGCTGAGAATGTAGCTCAGTGGTAGGGCATGAGTGAGGCTCTGGGTTCAACTCCTAGTACTGAAAGAAAAAAAAAAAAGGTACAGTAACGGATTAACAACATCACTAATAATAAAAATAATACTGCAATAAAATTTTTGTGAATATCTCAAAATATACTGTTATCCTTGGCAACCTCAGCATACAATGTTTTTCTTTCCTTATTAAATCAAGAACTTTTCACCTTTTTCCCTGTATTTTTTGTTGTTGCATTATAATATGGTAGAATTCATTGTTACATATTCATACATGTACAGGATATAACAAAATAATTTGGCCAATGCAACCCCCAATATTTCCCTTTCCATTTTTCTCTTTCCTTCCCCTGGTCCTTTTTCTCTGTTCTACTGATCTCCCATCAATTTTCATGAGATTTCCCCCTCCCCTGTGACTTTTCCTCTTTCCTCTCTAGCTTCAGCATGAGAGAAAATATGTCACTTTCTGAGTTCGGCTTATTTCACTTAACATAATGTTCTCAAGTTCCATCCATTTTCCTGCAAATGGCATCATTTCATTTTTCTTTATGGCTGAATAAAACTCCATTGAGTATATATATCACATTTTCTTTATCCATTCATCCATTGATGGATGTCTAGGCTGTTTCCATAGTTCGGCTGTGTGAATTGTGCTGCTATAAACATGGGTATGCATGTATCACTATAGTAAGATGACTTTAATTCTCCAGAGTAAATACCCATGAGTGGTGTAGCTGGGTCCTATGGTGGTTCCATGCCTACTCTTTTGAGGAAACTCCATACTGATTTCCATAGTGGTTGCATTAATTTACAGTCCCACCAACAGTGTAAAAGTGAAGAACTTTCCACCTTTTGTCCTTAAAGGAAGCACTTTAAGCCTTCTCTTTGGCGTATCTGAGTTGCCAGCATTACTGCTCTTGTTCTTTGGGGTCATTATTAAGGAAAATAAGGGCTACTTGAAAACAAGCACCTTGATACCTAGACTGCCAATCAATAACCAAGGTGGAGGTGGGTAGCATATTCAGTATAGATACACTAGGCAAAGGAATGACTGATGCTCCGGGTTGGATGGAGCAGACAGCATGAAATAGTGTTAAGACCTTTCTGGGCTCAATCCCCAGTATAAAAAATATATATACATATGTTTTATAAATATATGTATAAAATTTTATACATTTGCACATGTATGTACATACACATATATGTACGAATATAAACTTTAAAAATATTAAAACAGAAAAGGAATTCTGTTCTCGTTTTATTAAGTCATGATGAAATATCTGTTGAAATGATTATGTGATTATGTTGAGGGATAGTTCCTGTGGTCTTATGTGCTCTTATTTACTTATTAAATTATCTTTTAATTTCCAACAGAAATGGTACATATTCCACTGAGCCTTCTCATTTTCCTACAACTGAAATGGTAGCGAGTTCTCAACTTTCACTTGTTTTGGTGATGGTGAGATACTCAGGATCGAAACCAAAGACACTTCACCACTGAGCCACATCCCTCTCCCTTTTTATTTTTTATTTTGACACAGGGTCTGGCTAAGTTGCTAAGGCTGGCCTTGAACTTGCCATCTCCTATCTGAGACTTCCAAGTTGCCAGGATTACAGGTGTACCCCACAGCACCCAGCTTATTCAACATTCTTGTAGCAAATATTTAGTGCCTAATGTCTACCATGCTCTATGTCATGAGCTACACAGGCAGCAGGAAATGTGACAGATGTGTTTTCAATCAAGATAGAGCTTAGTTTAGCAGGGATGCAGAATGCAGGTACTGGGCGCTATGACAGTGGAACACACTGAAGAGGTCCTTACCAGAGGTAGAGGCAGGGCAAGGAAGCAATCCTTAAGCTAAGACTAGGGTCAGATTGAACTAAGAGTGTGTGTTTGGGGATGGAAGTGGGGGCTGTGGACTGGTTTTGGGAGAATCCTAGGGAGAGGAACTGTGAGCAGGGAGACCCTGAAGAATAAGAACACAGGATTTCCCTGGAAGAAGTACACCGCACCCTGAAATGGCTCTAATTCTGCAAACAAAGTTACTGGTATCATGCCTATATTGAAAAATAAACGAACAGGATCTAAATGTGAACTGAATGCCAGAGGAAATAAGACTTCTGGTTCTATTAGCTCAGGATGATCAGAAGGGACAATGTGTCAGCAGGATTCCTATTAATTCCTTATTTTCAGTATTTGTTCATTTCACACTTATCACATGTCAAGTGGTGTAAGAATTCTATTAAGAACCTCATTGAGTGCCCCAAATAGACTGGAGATGTTACATAATAAATGGAAGTTCATGATCTTTCTATCTTCAGATTTTTGTTCCAGTGGAGCTCACATCTTATTGATGGGTGTAGTAATTATGAGTCGAATATCAGATTTTGGTTTCCAGTACAGTGTGTTCAGAATGTGACATCCCAGAACCCCTAGTAGGACTTATTAAAAATGAATGTCCTGCTGGGCAGAGGGATACACACCTGTAATCCCAGGGACTCTGGAGGCCGAGGCAGGAGGATTGCAAGTTCAAGGCTAGGCTGGGCAACTTAGTGATACCTGTACTCAAAATAAGAATTAAAAAGGACTGGGACTGGAGTTGTGGCTCAGTGGTAGAGTACTTGCCTGGCATGTGGAAGCCCTAGGTTCAATACTCAGCATCAAATATAAGTAAATAAAATAAAAGATCCATTGACAACTAAAATAATTTAAAAAAATGGGCTGGGGGTATAGCTCAGTGGTAGAGCACCCTGGGTTAAATGGTTAAATCCCCAGTGCCACAAAAGAAAAAAAAGTGTATTCCCATTTTTGCAGCTATTGCCCAGTCAGGAAGAGGCAAAGACTTAGATGCATTCAAGATTCAGCTCCACCTGGGACCCACAGCCATGGCAGAGGAAGGCAATGCTTCTGGGGGGTGTCATGAACCTTAAGACTGCTTTAGGAGAGGTGCCAAAGGGCACCCTTTACAACGGCCTCACACATGGAATTCTCAAGGCTGCCAGTCTTAACCAAGCACCAAGCTCTTCCCTGTGTGCTTGCTTCTCGTTGCGCACGGCCTGTGTGTAACACTGGTGAAAGTCCTTTGAGCTGAACACCAAAGCAATCTAATAAAGGTTGATGACGGCAAGAAACTATGGGATGGTAGGTACTGGCAGAATGGGAAAATTTACTGCCATGGTCGACTGCAGTTGTGTGATAGTTAAGGACCATGACAAAGAATTCCAGGCTGAGAATGTCACTGAAGAGTAAATCAACCTGGGGGCAGGGGTGTACATGTATAATCCCAGCAATTTGGGAGGCTGAGATGGGAGGATCTTGAGTTCCTGGCCAGCCTCAGCAATTTAGCAAGGTCCTTAGCAACTCAGTGAGACCCTACCTCAAAATAAAAAAAAAACAAAAAGGGCTGGGGATGTAGCTCAGAGATAGAGCTCTCCTGGGTTTAATCCCCAGTGCTCACCCAAAATAGAGTACATCAAATGCAGAAGATGAACAATTACAAATCTGGTTTTCCTTTAAAAAAAAAAAAAAAAAAAACAAGGCACATCCCCCAGCCGGCCATGGGCCTACTTAATCAGAATCGCACAGTGGAGCCTACAGGACTAACAATCCCCCTGGGGGATGCCTCTGGCACCAAAGTCTGAGAACCTCCACTCTCTCCAGTGGTTTCTAAAGTGCTTCACAGCAGCCTGGAGCCAAGCAGGAGACCCAAGAATTGCCTGGAGTTTTGGGTTTGTTTATAATTATTAGGTAAATTCTATACTTTATTTGGATTTCACTAGTTCTTCCCCTAATATCCTTTTCCTTTCCACAATCCCTCTCAGAATACTGCATTACATTTGGTCATCATATCTTTTTGGTTTCCTCTGGTCTGGGATAGTCTCCTAGAGTTTCTTTGCTTTTCATGACCTTGACAGTTGTGGAGAGTCCTTGTCAGGTATCTTGTTGAATGTACTTCTATTTGGGTTTATCAGGTACTTTTCTCATGGTTAGACTGGGGTTATGAACATGGGGAAGAATAGTACAGAGGTCAGGTGTGCTTCTTATTATATCAAAATACACACTGTTTCTGGGCATGCATGCCTATAATCCCAGCAACTAGGGAGGCTAAGGCAAGAGGATCTAAGCTTGAGGCCAGCCTCTGCAATTTAACAAGACGCTAAGCAACTTAGTGAGATCCTGTCTCAAAAAACGAACCAACAAACAAACAAAAAACCTAAAAGGGCTATGGATGTAGCTCATGACAAAGCACCTCTGGGTTCAATCCCCAGGATCCCCCACCTCCTGCAAAAAAATATACACACTATCAACAAAACTTATTACAAAATACTAACCTTGATCACCAATCTTCCTCATCATTTCTCTTCTGTTAAATTGCTCCATCCCCTCCCACAACACAGTACTTAGAATCATGTCAGGAGGCAAAAACCACAGTCAAAGAGGAGGTGGGAATTAAGCCTCGTTCCTGGAGAAGGGAATATCTACATAAACCATTTCCAATTTTTGGAATTCTTCTGTAAGAAGAATGATGTGTCTCTCCTCCCTTTATTTATTTACTCAATCATTTATATATACCAGTATAGATTCATGGGTATTTATCTTATACTCTGGGTTGTAATCTAATAATATGTTGTTTGTTGCTCCAATATTCCAGTGTTGGCCTTTGGAAGTTCTTTTATGGTTTTTAAATTTTTTGTGGTACTGGAGATTGAACCCTGGAGTGTTCTGCTGCTGAGTTGCATTCCCAGCTCTTTTCTAAAATTTTGTTTTGAGACAGGATCACATTAATTGCCCAGGCTGGCCTCAAATTCTTGGTGTTCCTGCGTCAGCCTACAGAGTAGCTGGAATTTCAGGCATGCAATACTGTCCCTAGCTTGGAAGCTCTTCTAATTTGGCTCCTGTGTTCCTGTGATATGTCCCCATCCTTTTGTTTTTTAGCACTTCATTACTCTGGAGATGCAAGTCACTTTAGGCTCATCTTGTACACTCCCTGTCCTGGCCATATTTCCGAGTGGAGTTCTCTTTGGAAACATATATTCCTGGCTGGGTATGGTGGCACATGCTTATAGTCTCAGCTACTTCAGAGGTTGAGACATGAGGATCGTAAGTTTGAGGCCATCCTCAATAATTTAGTCAGATCCTGTCTCAAAATTAAAACCAGAAAGGCCTGGGAATGTAACTCAGTGGTAGAGGACCTGGATTCCATCTCCATTACTGCCACTGAACTGCATTCCAAACTCAAACCCACTCCATACTGATAAAGGTTTGGATTGTTATGGGTTTTGCAATTATAAGCAATGCTGCTACAAACTTCTTAAACATATATTTTCTTCTTTTCCTCTCCCCAGTACTGAGGATTGAATTCAGGGACACTCTATCACTGAACTATACCCACAGCCCCTTTTTATTTTTTTGCAGCGCAAGGCCCTGGGTTCAATCTTGGAACCCAGGGCCTTGCGCTTGCAAGGCAGGCACTCTACCAACTGAGCTATATCCCCAGCTCTCCCTTTTTATTTTTAATTTGAAACAGGATCTTACATTTGCATTCCTCAGTCTGAGTCACAGGCGCAGTAGGTGTGTATAACTGCACCAGGCCTATGCATATATTTTCATACAGGTGTTAAGACATCACTAGGCTGAATGCAGAGTAGTGAAATCACTGGGTCAAAGGGAACATGTCCAAGGGAATATAAGATACGATCAAACAGCTATCTAAAAAGCGTACGTCAGTTGGATGTGGTGGCATGCATATTTAGTCCTAGCTACTCAGGAAACTAGAACTCCTGAACTTAAGCAGTTTTCCTGCCTCAGCTTCCTGAGCAACTGGGACTATAGGCACACACTACCACATCCAGGAATAATTGTATTTTATGTGTTTATAAATACTTGGAATTTTTGAATGAGTGTGTGAACTGACTATTCATGTCTTTTGTCTTTTTCTCTATTGAGTTTATAGTCTTTTCTTGTTGATTTGTAGGAGTTCTTTATATATTAAGAAAGATCCTTGTCTTCTGTAATGTACAATTTTTTTTCAGATTTATTATTATTATTTGTGGTGCTGGGAATTGAAATTAGGATCATACCTATACTAGGCAGATACTCTACTACTGAGCTACAGCTCCAGGATATGTATTTTTTAAAAGTTTCCCAAATGAGTTTGATGACAGATAGGTTGAGGAACCACTGCCAGGGAATTGTATATTAATCAGGCATGGGGGTGCAGGCTACCTGGGAGACTGAGGTAAGAGGATCACAAAGAAAAACCCTATCTCAAATTTTTTTAAAAAATTGAACTGGGAATTTAGTCAGTGGTAAAGTGCCCCTGGGTTCAATCTCTAATATTGAAAAAAAAAATGAAAGAAATACAAGTTTGGGGACCTCAGAGTCCTGAATCAGAAACTGAGGTGAGAGGGAAGCAGGCTATGAATGGTATGTGCTTAGCCTTCAAGGTGACTGTGAAGGTCAAATTTGAAAACCACTGGTCTAGAGAGGAGCCACTGACAACTACCAAGGCATCCAAATTTAGTAGAATAGAGCCCATAAGCAAAATGAAGGAAAACAGGGCACTCAGGACATTCTCTCAGAGGCACAGCTGCCATCTTGACCTTGACACTTCTGGGTGCATGGTTTTTTGGGGGAATATAATGTTTTCACCAGAGAGCTGGCATCAGAGTGCTGTGTGCATTTCCCAGAAAGGTATCTTTTTATTTTATGTTATTTTAAATTTTGAGACAGGATAGGCATGCACCACCATCCCCAGCTACCAGACAGGTTTCTTTCTGAACAAGAACTTAAGCAGAAGATTCCAGGAGAGGCCCAGGAAGCGAAGCTTGTCTACAGATGAACATCCACCCTCTTCCATGGAAGTGGAATTTTAAAAGAGAGTTGTGTTGCTGTGGGGTTGGTGATGTTCATCTTTCTTGTTCCAACATAAGCAGAGTGAGAGCCCTGTGCTGCTTCACGCCTCTGTATTTCAGAGTTGAGCTGATTGTGTTTTAGGATCCCTCCTGTTTCCCCTGGCAATTACAGAATAGGTTAGGTTAAAAATCAAAAACAAGAAAAGAAAACACAACCCCACCTTGATAGATTTTTCATGGCTTGAAAATAATTCCAGAGCTAGATCATTATTTCAGTTGTCCCTGTCAGCAAGTAACTTTAATGAGTACTATTCTGTGATTTATTGCCAAGTCACATTTTTTGGTAAATATTTTTGTATAAAATATTTAAGGCTACATCTGACTTTAGGTCATTGGAAGGGATTAAGTTTCCTCCAAATGTCTGCAGCATCCTCCAGGGGTTTGGCCACTGTGCAAAATTCAGGATGCTGCTGACAAGATATTCAGCTCTCTCAGATGCTGGTGGCTTGTCACCTCCACCCAGAAGAATTTAGCATCAACTGGAAGAGAGGCAGAAGCTCTAAAAATGTTCATGTTTCTTAGTTAAATTTCCTCTATTTTTCTTCCTTGTCTAGGCATCAAATTCAAAACTTGAAATACCAAAATGCATTTTGTATTTCACGTACAAAACCATCTGACTCCTAGCCTGAGGACAGAGGCAAAAAGGGGCTGCAGGGGCCCTGGATGGAAAGGCTCTGTCCCCATTTGGTGGCACATCCCCATAATCCTAGTGACTCAGGAGGTTGAGGCAGGGGGACCACAAGTTCAAGGATAGTCTCCATAACTTAGCAAGACCCTGTCTCAAAATAAAAAATAAAAAGAACTGCGGGTGTAGGTGAGTGGTAAAGCACCCCTGGGTTCAATCCTCAGTACCTAAAAAAGTTGGAGTAAGAGAAACCCTAAGGCCTTCCAGCAAGGGGCGACAGAGGCTAGTCCTACAGCCAGCAAGCTGGACACTTTGGCCAGTCTGCCCACCACGTGGTCCCTGCAGGAGAACAGACAGCACAGTCCTTCTGCAAGAACAAATGGGTTTCTGTAAATTTCCTGCTTCAGGCTGAGAGAGACTGATTCTGAGGACAGGAACGCTGAGAGAAGCTGGCTTCCTCAGCTCAAGTTTCAAGTTTCACAGATTGATTTGATTTAGTTACATTGCAGTGCAGGATGCAAACTGCGGGCCCTTCAGCAGCTTTTATACACACACACACACACACACACACACACTCCAAACCTTCCTTTAAAGGCAGCACTGTTTATTATTTTAATAAGTCTTTTTGGTTGCTCTATCAGGCCTAGATTTATTTTTCTCCCTGTTTAAGTTTCTGCAGTGCTGGGGATTGAACCAGTACTTCACATGTGCTAGACAAGTGTTCTACTGCTGAGCTACATCCCTAGCTCTCTGCCATACATTTCTACTTGGTTGTTCTGAAGATCAAAACAAGCCAATCATGAGATATTCTCTAGTAGTGTAGACTTAACCTTGGGTTTACCAATCCCCTGAAATTATGCCAAATTGTATGTGCATTTCCCCTAGAATCTAAAGGACAGGGCTTTCATCGAAGGGTTAAAGAGGGCCCAAGTGTTTTAAGAACATCAGCTGTGGCCTGGGATGTGGCTCAGTGGTAGAGTGCTTGCCTACCATGTGTGAGACCCTGGCTTCAATCCCCAGCACCACCAAAAAAAAATCCTCAACTCAGCTACTTGTTCATATTTTAAAGTCATGGCAATGATTAATTTCTGTTTCCTGCAAATGGAATTTTCCTGAAGGACCATGGTCAAAGTTCTTCCCTCCTCTCTTCCCATCTAATACGTGTAATATAGCACACACATCCACACGTCGAAAACAAACTACACAGCTATTTTCTGAGAAAAAAAAACTCACTTTTCAATATAGGAAAGTGAGCTTTTAACCTAAAATAGCCCAAACTTCCTTGAAATTCATTTGTTAATATTTGTCATTCAAGGCTTTAAGTTTTTTCTTTTCATTCATTGAAAGAAAGAAAACATTACAGAGAAAAATCTAAGTTGTCTTGGTTCTTAGTTGAATTCCTTTTTCCAGAAATAATGACAATGATGAATTTAGCAAGTATCTCTTTAGCCATTATTTAAAGCTTCTCTATACACGTAGTCCTGAAGAATAAATGGTGTTGCTTTTGCATCATATGATATCATACTTAACGTATCATTCTGCAATTTTCCTATTTATTTATTTCTGCAGGATTAAACCCAGAGGTGCCCTACCACTGAGCTATGTTACCAGGCCCTTTTATTTTTTATTTTGAATCAGGGTTTCGTTATGATGATGAAGCAGGCCTTGAACCTGGGATCTTCCTGCCTCAGCCTCCCCAGTAGCTAAGATTAACAGGTGTGTGCTACCATGCCCAGTTAAAAAGCATATTTTTGAAATCTCCATATTAATATACAAAAATCCAGTTCATGGGCTGGGAGTATAGTTCAGTGGTAGAGGGCTTGCCTAGCTTGTGTGAGGCCCTGGGTTCGATTTCCAGCGTGTATGTATACACACACACACACACACACACACACACACACACAATCTAGCTCATGCATTTGCATTTGCTATGTTGTATTTTAACATTTAAATCCATTGCAGTTTATTCATATGTCATCAGTAGATATTTGGGTTTTAAATTATCAATTTTATAAACAATGTAAGAACACATCTCCTAGCACCAGGTGTCTTTCTAGCTTGGAGACCCAAAAAAGGTCTCCCTTTTAGTAAATGCTTCCAAGTGGGTCTCCAAAGTGCAATGCATCAGTTTCTTACCGGGCTGAGGCCTTCTGGGAAACTGAGGCAGCATGAAGTTTCCCCTGCCAAACTCCAATTCTTGAAATCAAGTCAGAAAGATTTCAGACATGTCTCTCAGAGCAATGGGCATTAGTTTATTGGAATAGGAAAAGGGAAAGGGGGATACTCTCAAGGGAGAGAGGATCTGTTCAGAGAAGAGAGGGACAGTGTGCTTCTCTTGCCCTCCAGTTTTATTGGAGACCTCAGAGAAGTTTCTAGAGAGTCCCTCCCAGATCCACTTCTTGACTTTTGACTAATAGCAGGATGACATCAGACTTTCGAGTCCCATTGCCATGACAATTCTAGGTCACTTTGACCCATGCCCAAGACCCGGTTCTAATTGGAACCTGTTCTTACAGATTTTCTGGTTAGAGGGAATTATCCTTATCTCCCTGAGTCCCAGGATCTGGTCTATGTAAGGGTAACAGAAGTTGCCCCCTTAAGGGTAACTTGTGTTCTTCTTACTGGCATTTCAGGGCCTAAATTTCTCCTGCAGTTAACAGGTAGTTTGCTGAGGAATGTGACATATCCTGTTGACTGAAGCCAGGCAGGGCTGCAGGTGAATTGCTTTTTAATAGTGAAAGCATGAAGGAGTGGACCCATTTTTTAGAATTATCCCCTTAACCTTGTTGTCCCATCATCACATCTGTCTGTCCCCTATCAAACAGACACTTATCTAGCAGCATCGAGATTGCATGAATTCTTTCCCCTTGGGCTCAGATGAGAGTGCACCTGGTCTGAGGCCTTCCTCGCTCTAACCTTCTGTGTTCAGGAAGCTACTGCTCTGTGCATGGAGACAAGAGCCCTTCAGATAAAGGCATTGAGGCTCATCCTTCCCAAACTGTCTTCTTTTTCTTTTTTCGTTACTAGGAATTCCCCTGCATTTAATCACTGAGCCACATCCTCAGCCCTTTTTTATATTTTATTTAGAAACAGGGTCTCACTGAGTTGCTTAGGGCCTCCAGAGTTGCTGAGGTTGGCCTTGAACTTGTCATTCTCCTGTCTCAGCCTCTCAAGCTGCTGGAATTATAGGCGTGTGCCACCACACCCGGCTTCCCAAACTGTTTTCCATCTATGAGACACTGGTAACTTGCTGTGATCTGCATGGTAGGTCTGTGCTCTGGCCCACTTGATAAGCTTCTTAGTTATTATTTTTCCGTGACTTGACAAAACAAGTGAAAACTTTATTTGCTTATGCCTGTGTCTTAATCTGACCACCCAGGGATCTGTTACTGAGAAGCGACCAACATCACCTTAGTTTGACCTTGGATTACCTAAGGTCAATATTGCTGTTTTTTGGCTTGTTCATTCATTACCCAAGTATTTGCTGAGCACCTGGGTGAAGGTGGCAAAGAAATAAGACAATACCCATAGCAGTTATCATCTAAAGAGGGGGCGCACAAGCAGCTTATCTCACCCATTCCTTCCAATCTGCCTGTGAGGTAGCTACTATTACTATCTTCAGTTTACAGAGCAGAAACTGAGGCTTTGAGTTCTGGAATATCTCACTTGCCCAGCCATAGCTAGGGCTCCAACCCACATCTTTTTGTTTCTAGATACAATGTCTGAATAACTATGGTTGTTCCTTGGTATCCCTGCAGGATTCCTGGTCCTCTGAATACCAAAATCCTCAAATGCTGAAGTTCCTTCTATAAAATGTGTAATATTTGCCTATAACCTATGCACATCTTCCTGAATACTTTGAATCACCTCTAAGTTACTTATAATATCTGAGGCAGTTTAAATGATGGAAATAGTTGTAATAATAGGGTTGTTTCGGTCAGCTTTTTCACTGCTGTAACTAAATGACCCAACAAGCACAACTGTAGATGAGGAAGAGTTTATTTGAGGGCTCACATTTTCAGAGGTCTTAGTCTATAGAAGACTGGCTCCATTGCTTGGAGCTTGAGTTGAGGAAGGACATCATGGTGGAAGAGTGTGGCAGAGGAATCCAGTTTACATGATGATCAGAAAGCAGCGAGAGACTCCACTCACCAGATTCAAATATATACCTCAAAGCCACACCTTGCAATGCCCCACCTCCTTCAGCCACACCCTACCAGCCTTCAGTTACTACTCAATTAATCCCATCTGGTGATTAATTCACTGATTGGGTTAAGACTCTCCCAACCCAATCATTTCTCCCCTGAAACTTCTTTTTTTATTTTTGTACCAGGCTTGAACACAGGGCTCTTCACCACGGAGCCACATCCCCAGCCCTTTTTTATACTTTATTTTGAGACAGGGTCTCACTAAGTTTACTTAAGGCCTTGCCAAGTTGCTGAGGCTGGCTTTGAACTTGTGATCCTCCCGCCTCAGCCTCCCAAGCTGCTGTGTTTATAAGGATTCACCACTGCGCCCAGCTATACTAGCTTTTAGGAAATAGTGACAAGAAAAAAAGTCTGTACATATTCAGTACATACACAAATTTAGTATCTCTATCCACTGTTGGTTGAGTCTGTGGATGTGAAACGCACAGATAGGAAGGGCCACTGTACTTTATGCTTCCATGATATGGTAGGATTTACTCTGGGTGGAGTTGGGATGCTAGGTCCTTTAGGTCAAGAGCATCAGAGGAGAACATGGAAAGGCAGTGGCTTTGGAAATAAGCTTAGCCATTTCACATTTAAATGGGAAATGATGGTGGGAAGGGTGGAGAATACATAAGGGCACTAGGTGGGGAAAAGCAGAGTATGTTGGGGAATGAAGAATGACTAGGGTAGAGGAAATCGGAGGAGTGGAGCAGGATGTAAACGGGAAACCCAGTTGGGATCTGACCACAGAGGGCCTTGAATGGCAGGCAAGGTGATTGAACCCAGTTCAGTGGAGAGGATAAATCATCAGAGGCTTTTGAATCAGGCAGCAACGGGATCAGTCTTAGCAGCAAGAGAGAGAATGACACTGGAATGTAGGGAAGAGCAGGGAAGTGGGGAGATGTGCCAGACAGGCTTGCCCAGCATCCATTTCAGCCTATACTGATAAAGTCTGGAAGCTCAAAACTCTAATTCACACACTTCTCCATAGCTACCCCTGGACGAGGATCTGGGAGCTAGCAGGGGTGGTACAGAAACAGCGTGGTATGGGCGGCACTTACTTGTTGATTCAGAGACTTCCGCAGTGACATGGTGGCTTTCCAATTTTTGATGGAGGTAGTAGGATTCCAAGAGTTGGGGGCTGTTCCTGGAAACCGTTTCAAATGTCTTCACCAGATTTTTCAACAATTAACTAGTCATTGGAGCCTGAGTTCTGCTCCAACTAGCTTGAGTGACTCTGACTGCAAGTGGATCCTAAGTGAGGAGGCCATTGCAAAAGAGGGAGGAGGAAAGCTCCACGACACACAAAAAGAGGGAGTGGATGAGCACATTTTGGAGGTAGAAATGGGCAAGTTGAAATGGATTTTTGTCAGGTGGAGGAAGTTGACAGATGATGCTGAGGTTTTACCCAGGATGCTGTGGGAAGTGATAGAGTCATTAAGGGGCAAAACCAGTAGATTTTGAGAAGTGGGCTTAAATCTAGATCTTTGGGAGGCCTAAATTATAGGAGGTGAAAAGAAGAGTCAGTTAAGAATCAATTACCTCATTGGTCATGGTGGTGTATACCTATAATCCCAGTGACTCAGGAGGCTGAGGCAGGAGGATCACAAGTTTGAGGGCAGCCTTGGCAACTTAGTGAGAACTGTCTCAAAATAAAATTTAAGAAAGGACTGAGGATGTAGGTCAGGGGTAAAGTCCCCCTTGAGGTTCTATTCTTAGTACCAAATAAACAAAAAACAGGAATCAATTACTGTTCTAGAAGGTTTTTTGCGCTGAAGCTGAAGCTCCACAGGAACAGGTTGCTTGCCAAGTTTATTCACTATCATAAACTCTTTACCTGGCTCAGTGATTGGCATGTGGCAAATACTCAAGAAATATTCATTGAGTAAGAAAGTTGCAAGAGGAATTCTGGGAGGAAAATATTTCCTGAGTGAGGGGGTAGGAAATAGTGTAGTAGGGTTAAAAGAAACCGAGAAGTGAAAGACTACTGGATATGATGACTGGTGATATTAGATGGATAAAATAGAAGATTTTTAAAGCATTTCTATAATAAATTGTTATTTATGGTCCTGGGGATTGAACCCAGGGTCCTTTACCACTGAACGACATCCCCAGTCTCTTCATTTTTTATTTTGAAACAGGGTCTCACTAAATTGCTGAGGGGGGTCTCAAACTTGCAATCCTTCTGCCTCAACTTCTCAAGTTGCTGGAATTACAGGTGTGTATCACCACACCTGGGTTAAAACAAGTTTTTGAAAAACTGAGATAAAGAAGAACACAGAAAGTGTACAGCATACATGTACAGATTAGTGAGTGATTGCAATCAAGTAACCACCTTCCAGGTAAAATAATGAAATAGCTCAAGCATG
>JAJEJO010000484.1:300160-316918 GCA_020662805.1 Glaucomys volans
GGGTCTCACTGAGTTGCTTAGGGCCTCGCTAAGTTGCTGAGGCTGGCTTTGAACTCGCGATCCTCCTGACTCAGCCTCCCAAGTTGCTTGGATTACAGGCGTGCGCCACCATGCCCGGCTGCTTCTTTGTTTTAACCATAATTATATCTGCTATGAACATTTTTATACAAGTGTTTAATATACCTATGTACACATTTATATTGGATACATATCTAGAAGTTAAATAGCTGAAATATAAGGTATGGACATTTTCGACTTTAGTAAATACTATTGAACAATTTTCCAAGTGGTTGAATTAATTTTTTTTTTTTTTTTGGTACTGGGGATTGAACTGAGGGGCACTCAACCACTGAGCCACATCCCCAGCCCCATTTTGTATTTTATTTAGAGACAGGGTCTCACTGAGTTGCTTAGGGCCTCACTAAGTTGCTGAGGCTGGCTTTGTACTTGTGATCCTCCTGCCTCAGCCTCCTGAGTGCTCGGATTACAGGTGTGCGCCACTGCGCCCGGCTTGAATTAATTTCTATTCCATCCAACAACTGTATTTTACAATTTTCCTACATCTTCTCCAGAAAGGATTAGTGCTTTTTGTGTCCTATTTAAGAAACCTTGCCCAATGTCAAAGTCATGGAAATAGCCTCACATTTTGTCATTGAAAAGATTTACTGGTTCGTCTTCACATTTAGATCTATAATGTGCTTGGAGACCATGTTTATGTATGTTGGACGTAGGGGTCAAGATTAATGTTATTCCATTTGGACATCCAATTGGCCCAGCAACATTTTTTAATTTTTTTGTTTTTTTTTTCTGACTTGCAGATTTATTTATATGGAAAGCTATAATAAATTATAAAGAGCAATCACATTTAGTCATTTGTTAACATGTTGTTTTTCTGAAAAGACCAAAAGTCATACTACTCACATGGAAAATAAGGAAGTGTTGACATACTAGTCATCTGTTGCTAGGTAGCAAATCAACCCAAAACTTAATGGTGGAAAACAGCAACACTGTGCTATCTTCCAGGATTTAGTTGGATGCTGCTGATGTGGAATCTCTCATGAAGCTGCAGTCAAAAGATGGCCAGAGCTCAAACTGCCAATGGGGACTATCTGGGTGGCCCCGCACCATTTAAAGAGCTTGTTCTTTTCCACTATTCCACAGAATCATCTTCTTTTTTAGCTTTTATGTCCACATATATAAGTCTGAAATTTTTAGGATCATCCAGATCCTAAAACTTTGCCCTCTAAATATTCTTTACTCTTCATTTCCTAAAGCAGATATTAATGACCAGTCACTTTTCCAGTCTGCAATGAACACGAGATTCATAATGAGTGTCATGCAGATTGTTCTATCGGGATCAGTGGTTCCTAGAATTCCTTTCCTTGCATGATTCTGGGTTGAGCTGACCCAGAAGTGAACTTGTTTGTGATTTAGAGTTGTCCTCCTCTAAAGGTTTTTGGTGAGAGGTGGTGAGACAGACCACAGACATGCCAGCAATTCCAGTTGGTCTTTATTCTTCCCCATTCCTGGTCCAGCTGTCCTTCCCATTTGCCAGCCCTGCCAACAGCAGCAACCCCAGGACTGCCAGCAAATGCTGTGAGAACTCACAGGGGCAGCAGTCATGAAGAGCCAGCCGACTGGACGTGACTGGGTTCCAGATTCCCTGCAAGCCTTGGCTGGTTAGTGACTTTTCTCTGATTCTTCAATTTCCTTTACCAGACCCTTACCTCCCTAGTTCCTCCCCAAATTGTTTTGAAGTACATTTTCTGAAATAAATTCCTTATCCCATAACTCAGAGTGGTTCTGCCTCCCTGAATGAACCTTAACTGATACACACATGTTGAAATAATCCACAAGGTATAAAACTACCTAAAACAATGGTGTGTGGTTAATTTTTAATTGATGAAAAAATTGAAGAGCTGCTTAGTAGTACTTTGGGCTGACATTTAGATTGCTGATTTTGGATTAACACCTTGAAGCTGGCTGTTTACCTTATCGCTCTTCTTTCTTCTACCCATCTCTGGCTTCCTTGGATCATTTCCCTTGTCTATATACCCATATCCATCTTTCCATCTAGATTATAAACTCATTTAGAGGATGGGCTTACTCATTGTTTCATTCCTCTTCATCAAAAGGGAAATGTAAACCCAGTGCCACAAGAATTCCAGGAGGGACGCTGGGAGCGGTGGTACACACCTGTAATCCCAATGACTCCAGAGGTTGAGGCAGGAGGACCTCAAGTTCAAGTCCAGCCTTAGCAACTTGACAAGACCCTGTCTCAAAATAAAAATAAAAAGGGCTGGAATGTAGCTCAGTGGTTGAGCAGTCACTTAGCATATGGAAGGTTCTGGGTTCAAAATCCCTTGTACTGCAACAAAAACAAAACAACCACCACCACCAAACGATTCCAAGGGGAAGTGATTAGTTCTGGCTGGGAAAGCTCATAAAAGTCTCCTTGGGGTGCTGGCACTTAAATCAGGGCTAAATGTTTAACAGGACCTTGCTAAGCAAAAAAAAAAAAAAAAAAAAAAAAAGGAACAAGCAAGAATGGGCAACATTGGTCTGTGGGGTATGTGCCAAACACTGTGCTGGGCCTTTCTGTGTTGACTCGCTCCTTTTCACTTCAATTCTATGAAGCAAAGTGCTATCATATCTTCATTTCACAGATGGGAAAACTGTAACCACATGGGAACCAGTAACTAGAAAACTAACCCATCACCACAGTCCCCTACCACTACCCGGGCAAAGACTAGGGGTGGGGGTTGGGTTGTCTAGAATTTAAGAGCTCTTCCTTAGAATAGTAATTTCAGAAGTTCAGTATGGCTCTTGAATATGTAAGAGAGATCTGGAAAAAACAGGAGGCATTCTTATTTGTGAGAGAGAGAGGAAGAAAGAGGGAGAGGATGTGTGTGTGTGTGTGTGTGTGAATGTGCTTGGTGGTTTTTGTGTTTTTTTGCTTTCTCCAGAGTAAGGAAAAGAGGCAAGAAGAGAAAAGGAAACAGGATCAGAGAAGATTATGTAACCTGGCAGAAGGCAGCAGAAATGGCTGAGGGATGTTTTTTAGAACGTGTCCAAGGAGGCTCTGAAGGACGGCTAATGTTCACTTTTAAATTGCCTGATTTTCTGTGATGTAAATTTCCGTTTTGCCTGAGTTTTTAGTAAAAGTAAAGTCTGCTACACACGAAGATGTGTCAAAGTGAATTTATAGAAAACAAAACAAAACAAAACAAAATGGCTCAGTCTCACATGTGAGCTATTTAAAACGGCAAGATGAACCACAAACTGAACTACTCCACAGAAAGAGACGATCAGAACAAGAGGTGCCCAGAGCATCCCTCTCCTGGGAACTTGCAGAGGTCTTTGAAAAGCACTGGGCTTTCCAAAATCTGTGGAATGGAAGACCATCTTCTCTGGATCTGAAAGGGTAAGAAGGTTCCCGCTGCTGGGTGTGGTGGTGCACACCTCTAATTCCAGCTACTTGGGAAACTGGAGCAGGACGATTGCAAGTTCAAGGCCAGCCAGGGCAACTTGGCAAGACACTGTTTCAAAATAAAAAATAAAAAGAGTGCTGGGGGTATAGCTCAGTGGTAGAGCACTGGCCTAGCATGCATGGGTCCTGTGTTCCATCTTCAGCACTACAAAGGGTGGGAGAGGCTCTCTCTGGCACTTCCATTACTTAAGGAAGTAGATGTCTATAAGGAACCTAGATGCAGGAGGTCTGAACCAAAGAAACTTCTGGAAGGGCCAGTTGAGGTTATGGCTGGAGGGTGCGGGCCAAAGAGGAGTGCCAGAGGAAGTTATGGGAAAGATACTGCTCTGCTCATGGAATTCAACATCTATTTGGAGACACAAACTGTAGGAAAGAAGGGAAAACAATACAGGAAGGTGTTGATTCAGTGACAAGGGAAGGCTTCATGTGGGTGGAGGATCCATTTTAAAGTCTACTCACCGTTTAGGTTTTTTGAGTGACGTTTGGTAGTGAAGTCTTTTTGTTGTTTTGTTTTCACACAGACAACTGGCTGTTTAAAAACACTAGCTTCCAATGTACAAAGCCCACACATGGTGCACGCCCTTAATCCCAGTGACTCAGGAGGCTGAGGCAGGAGGATTCAAGGTTTGCCTCAGCAAATAAGTGAGGACCTGTCTCAAAGTATAATCTGAAAATAAGGGTTGGATAGCTGGGCACAGTGGTACACGCCTGTAATCCCAGCGGCTTGGAAGGCTGAGGCAGGAGGATTGAGAGTTCAAAGTCAGCCTCAGCAACTTAGGCCCTAAGCAACTCAGTGAGACCCTGTCTCTAAATAAAATACAAAATAGGGCTGGGGATGTGGCTCAGTGGTGGAGTGCCCTGGGTTCAATCCCTAGTATCAAAAAAAAAAAAAAAAAAGAAAAGAAGGGTTGGAGATGTAACTCAGTGGTAGAGGGCTTGCCTGGCATGCCTGAGCCCTGGTTTATAATGATGGTCCACTTTGTGCTTTTAACATAGCCCTGCTGCTCCGCCACTGCAGCTTTTCTTTTTTTTTTCTTTCTTTTCTTTTTTTTTTTTTGGTACTGGGGATTGAACCCAGGGGCACTTGAACACTGAGCCACATCCCCAGCCCTATTTGTAATTTATTTAGAGACAGGGTCTCACTGAGTTGCTTAGGACCTCGCTAAGTTGCTGAGGCTGGCTTTGAACTTGTGATCCTCCTGCCTTAGCCTCCCAAGTGCTGGGATGCCATGCCACTGATGGACATGCCACTGATGGACACTTTTCTTTCTCTTCCTCTTTCCCTGCTCCTGCCTCATCTCTCCCCCGCCCTAATTTCAGGGGAAACAGGATTACTTTTCTTTCCCATCCTAGGAAGAGTTATCTGTCCCCAATACACACCCACCATAGGAACCAAGTAATCCTGACTTTGGGGATGGCACCAGAAGATCTCAGAAATGACTGTCTCCCAGATTAACAAGTAAATTACAACTCCAGTCAGGACACACCTTTGAATCACCTCTTTAAAAGCCCCCTGTCCCTGCTGATGGGCAGAATCACAGCCCCTGGGACAGGAGTCCCCTGTGTTCTTCTTTGCTAGCAAAGCAGTCAAGCTTCTGTTTCCTTTTTCTCAAAACTCTTCATTATTAGATTGGCATCGGGGACAAGGACGAGCTTTCAGTAACAGGTTCAGTCCCTAATAATGGGGAAAACAAAAAGAATGCCCCAAGAGCTTTGAATATGTCATAGCCTGGCTACATAGTCTTGGAGAGACCATCAATTTAAGCTTTAAAATACCCTTTTCCAGACTTAACTCTTACTTTTAATGCCTGCTCTTGTCAAAAAGGTTTTTGTTGCTGCTGTTGTTTGTTAAATATTTAAATGTCAGGGGCCTTTTTCTTTTAAGAGATTTCTCAACACGGCTTTGTTTCTCCAAAGAGGCACAGTTCCCGGCTGTGCGCGGCAGAGCCGGGTGCTGTCATGCTGACGGTGCGTGCGCCTGAAGTGGAGTGACATTCGATTTATTTTTCAGACTTAATTTAGCCTAAATCTCACAAATGCCCCCACTCTCTACCCACCATTTATGTTGAAAGATAAAAGCAAATGACTTGAAATAATGAAGAAAAACTGCAAAACAACATTATCTTAGGGCTTTGTCAGAAAACACTGAATCCTCCAAAGACAGTTAATGAAACACCAAAGACCTAAGACCCACCCCTGGTGCTGTGGTAGAATGGCTGATGGTGATCTCCTCTGCCCAAAGGCTGCATTTGGAAATTAGGACAGTCCCTTCTCTTCCCCAGTGAAGGGCTCTCCTGTGGGTCCTGCCTGGTAACAACTTCACCCCAAGGACTGCTGCCTGGCAGGCAGCTCACTCTCTAAGACGTTCTTTCCAGGTCTGGGCAAGGTCTTTGCCTCTTCCTAGTGTTGCCGAAAGCTCGGTCCTTGTCCCCCGATGCCAATCTAATAACGAGGAAACGGTTTTGAGAAAAAGGAAAAAGAAGGTTTATTGCTTTGCTAGCAAAGGAGAAATACAGGGGACTCCTGTCCCAGAGGCTGTGATTCTGCCCATCAGCAGGGACAGGGGGCTTTTAAAGAGGTGATTCAAAGGTGTGTCCTGTCTGGAGTTGTAATTCACTTGTTAATTTGGGAGATAGTCATTTCTGAGATCTTCTGGTGCCATCCCCAAAGTCTGGATTACTTTGTCCCTATGATGGGTGTGTATTCAGGGACAGATAACTCTGCCCAGGAAAGAAAGGTAATCCTATTTCCTTTTAAATTAGGGCAGAGGAGAGATGAGGGAGGAGCAGAGAGAGAAGAAGAGAAAGAAACATGTTCATTTTAAAAATAAATTGCAGTGGCAGAACAGCAAGGGCTATACTCAAAGCATAAAGTGGACCCCTGTTACACTAGGTTCCTGAGAATTTCCAGAGGCCTCATGCCCTGAGCATCTGCTTCTATAACATTAGGTAAGTTTATGGGTTGCTTGCTGACCTCAAATGTGGTCGCTGCTTAGCACTCTCTCAACCCAGATCTAAACCTTGGCTCCTTATAGTTACCATTAAAAGCCTCGTGAAAGAGATATTTGTGTAAATGAGGAAGTAGTAAGCTCCACTGATTGTTTGCTATATTGACATCATCAGCAAGACTCTCTCACAAGGCTTTCTGCCACTTTGCAGATTGCCTGGCTCTTGCTCTCTCCTCTCTCACTTTCTTCTTTCTTTCCTCCTTTTCTTTCATCTAAAATTCAAATTCTTGCTGGGCGTGGTAGTGCACATCTTAATCCCAGTGGCTCAGGAAACTGATGTGGGAGGATCGCAAGTTCAAAGCCAGTCTCAATAATTTAGTGACACCCTGTCTCCAAATAAAAAATAAAAAGGGTTGGGGATGTAGCTCAGTAGTTAAGCATTCCTGGATTCAATCCCCAGAACCAATAATAGTAATAATAATAATAATAATAATAATAATAAGTGAAATTAAAATTCTTATTTATTAATGTACAACAATCTCAGTCCTTGCCCCTAAACTCAGCTTCAGGCATTACTTTCAATGGCTTGGCTAAATATCAGTCTGATTATGCTCTTAGTCTAAGGACATCTGCTTCCCCTACCCAGGGGGGAAGTGTGGTAGTTTTTACTATGTCCGCTGATTCAGGACACTTCTCCTTTCCAAGGGTGGCACCTATTTCCCTTCTCCTTTAGCATGAGCTCATCTTAGTGACTCAATTCCAACCAGTAAAGTGCAGCAGAACTGACATGTGACTTCTCAGGGCACCTGACACCGTCTCTTTCAGATCACTCACCCTGGGGAAACGCGGCTTCCCTTTCACCAGGATGCTCAAGCAGCTGTGATATCTGGGCCCAGAGGAACTTCTCCCCTACTTTCCTCTTTCCATTGCTAACTATTTCCACCAAACTCCACAGTTCTAGGCCAAGGAACACATTGTGGATGTAGTTGAGAAGGAGGTGCTGAGTCACAGCTGAGGAGCAGAAATGACAGAAGACAATCAAGTGCTGCAGGTCATGGATTCCAGAGTCAGAGAAGCCTGAGTTGGAGCCCTAGTTCTGCCTCTTACCACCAGCCTCGTTAGGCTTCTAATGCTTCAGTTTGCTCATCTGTAAAATGGGGCCTTCTCTCATTGGAGAAGTCATAAGGAGTAAGTGAGCTGAAGTGCATGTGGGCTGGGTGGTATTTAAAGTGAGAAATAGTTAAGCTCAGTGGTCCATTTTCAGAATACAACGTTTAGCCTTAAATGTAAAATTACTTGAGTTTTAAGAAAAGCAGCTGGAGGGGAGAACAAAATGGAAAGTACAAAACAGTTAACACTGGAGTGGGACAAATTCACAGCCCTTGACAAACAGGAAGTGAGGGGGAAGGGCCGCCTGACCAACAGAGAGGAACCACAAGAAGCCCTCAGCCCAAGAGGACCTTCTTGCCACAGGAGAAAAAGGGAGGTGGGGACAACTGAAGGTACATGTGTTTAAATAACCTAATAGGAGACAATAGGTGTCACCTAGGGGTGACATTCAGGAAGACTGCATACCCACAGTACTCAGCCAATGAGGAAGGGGCAGGGGAGGGACCTCGTGCAGTAGGGAATAAAATGCAGCTGGCTGCTGCTCTGGGTGGGCATGCTCACCTAGACGCCTAATCTTGCAGGACCATCGTTAAAAGCCTCACTTTCTCTACCTTTTATCTCTCAATCCATTCTTTTGGGTTTGGACAAGTGTGTTTCTCACAATTATTTATTTATTTATGTGTATTTTGAGAATTCGTGATCCTCCTGCCTCAGCATCCCAAATCACTGGGATTACAAGCATGGGCCACCATGCCCAGAAGACTAGGTGGTAAGACCTGACTGAAGGGAAGTATCCACTTAATGGAAGTAATTATTATGGTGATGATTATTGATTGGACTCATGTTATTATTGGCTGGTTGTGTATCTAGCTAGCTCATTACATAAATTATCTTGTCTGACAGGGAATGTGTGGCTCAGTGGTAGAGCACTTGCCTAGCATGTGTGAGGCCCTGGGTTCAATCCCCAGGGTTAGGGGAAAAAAAAAAGCCATCAACAAAACAAAACATAAATAATGTCAATTTTAACACTCACACAGCAGTTTAACAAGGTTGATGTATTATACTGGTTGAATAATGTCCTCCTGAAAGATACCTCTAAATCACAACCCCAGGTACCTGTGAATATGACCTTATTTGGAAATAAGGTCTTTGCAGATATAATGAAAGATCACAAATTTGGGGATGAGATCATCCTGGATCTGGAACAGGCCCTAAACCCTAAATCTAAGGATTGCTGTCATTTTTTGGGGGGGGGTGGGGGGACTGGGACTTGCTTGAACCCAGGGGTGATTTACCATTCCAAGCTATTTTTGACTCCAGAATAGTGCAACACTTCGTTCCATAAAATAAAGTATTCCAAAGAGAAGAGGTTGGTTTTATACACAGAAAAGGCCCAAAGAAAGCAAAAACATGAAATGAGGAACACATATTTTTCATTTCAAGGTTGCTTTCCTCATAAGACAGGGACAGGGAGACAGAACAATAGAAAAATATCGAAATGGTTAACATCAGGTTATTTCAGGTTAGCTTTTCTATGTAAGGATTAAGGCAGAGGGAACTTCACTATCTTGCCAATTCAAACTGGCCTGGGGCGGAGGAGGAAGAGTGGGTGCCTAAGAGCCAGGACTTGGTTCCATCCCAGCACCTCACAAAAACAACGACTACGACAACAAAAACAGAAACAGACCTGCTGGGGAACTTTGGCTGTTGTTTCTATAGTCCTTGATTCCTTGGAGGTCATATAAACAGCTCCCTTCTGACTAGAAGTAGAACTTCAGTGAGAGTGACTCCATTTTGGTTCTCAGCTCCTCTGTTGGGCCTGGTGCAGGAGAAACAATGGCCTCGCTAAGTTTTACTTAACAGTTGGAAGAATTCTCCCCTAGAGTCTTTGGAGGGAACATGGCATTGCTGACAGGTCCATTCTGTGCTTCTGGCCAAGAGAGCATCTGGGTGTGGTGGCAGAGGCCTGTAATCCCAGGGACTGGGGGTGGGGGTGAGGTGAGGTAGAAGGATCACAAATTTAAGGCCAGCCTTGTTAACCTAGCAAGATCTTGTCTCAAAATAAAAAGTGAAAAGGGCCAGAGGTGTAGATCAGAGGTAGAGCACTCCAGCGTTCAATCCCCAGTACCCCCCAAACAATGAGAGGATAAATTACTATTGTTTATTATTATTATTATTATTATTTTAAAGACAGGACTTGATAAATTGCCCAGGCTGGCCTTGAACTCATGACCTTCCAGCCTGAGCCTCTTATCTGACTGGGATTATAGAGGTGCAGCACCCACCATGCCTGGCTCTCCTTGCAATGTTTTAAACTGCCAAGTTTGTGATTATTTGTTACAACAACTGCTAGGAAAAAAAAAAAATTACACATCTATTCACTCCCACTTTACAGATGAGAAAATGAAGGCCCAGAAAGATGAACAAATTTGTTCAAAGTCTGTTTTCACACAAAGAACCAATTTGTACTAGTTACACATGAAACTACTAAGTGCCCACCAGAGAAATGATCAGAAGCCAAAACAAGAAAATTAGGACACATGTGTGGCTCCAAGTCTCTCCTAGAGAAAGGAAAATAAGTTCACATCATTGCACTTAATGTGCAACTTTGCACAAATACCAGAGCTCATTTAATTAGGTCAAGAGAAACCCTCTTGGAAGGAGAAAGTCAGCAAAATTGAACTCTGGGTAACATGCAAAACAGCTCAGCTCAACTCTGCAGAAGAGACCGGCTCAGACCAGCCCCAAGGACCAATGACTGAGACTCCTGGGAGACTTTGAGCAGATTAAATTAATAGAGCAATTAGGGACAGGAAGCAGGCTAAGCCTCTTAAAATCTGGGAATCGAAGGGGAAAATTTCAGAACAAATTGGTTTGTTGGAAGGAATGGAGTCCTACACTTTAATTTCTCTTTGTTTGGTTTATCAAGATGCTGAAATGGCAAGTCTGAAGAGCAAGAAATAATCACAGGTTTCTTCAGAGATGCAGACAGCAGGGAATCATTAATTTTTAAAATCCACCCATTTTCCAAGGAGCCAGAGTCCTGCCTGGTCTTGGGATTTAATCAATTCACAGAGCACAAGGAATGAGTTTCTCTTAACGTACACTGTTGTTACCCCATGAAGTTTCTCTTGCCTTTCTTTTTGGGGAAAAATGTATTTTCCATAATTGCAAAAATAACAAATGCTCAATGTACAAAACTTGAAAAACTTGAAAAGGCACAAAGAAGATAAAAGGAAAAAATAAACATCCAAACCCCACCTCCTTTATCTTGAAATGCATTATTCTGGTAATTCAAATAGAAAGGCAAAGATTTATATCATCAGAAGAGAAACCAGAGTATTCGATAAAAGTATAAACATGTCATTCAAAACCAAACTGTAGTTGCTTCTGTATGTTCATGGGAGGGGTGGCATGAGTACATAACTCATATTTGTGAGGAGAAAAATAATTAAACTTTAACAGTATTTCCTATGTGCCAATCACTAGCTAAGCACTTCATACATATCAACTCTAAGAAACCTATGCCTACCACCAGGTTCAAAGATATTCTGCTATATTTAACTCATTTAATTCTCAGCATCCTTATTAAATATTAGTGTCATCCCAATTTTGTAGATAAGAAAACGGAGACACAAAGAGAATCGTACCCCACACAGCTGGTAATTGGCAGAGCCCAGATTCACTCCAGAAATTGCTCTGGGAGCATCCGCCATGCGGTGCTAACATACCTTCCTCGAAAACCGGTGGAGATGACTTGACAGGTAAGTTTCCCATTGACCTGGGGGTGCAGCGCAGCTGCAGAGCGTTTTCCTAGCGTATGCGAGACCCTGAGTACAATCCCCAGTACTGGAGGGGTGGGGCGGATCTGTAAAGCTGGCATGGTGGCAGACACCTGTAACCCCAGCTACTCCGGACCCCAAGGCAGGAGGGTCATCGCGGGTTTGAGGCCAGCAATCTAACAACACCCTGTCTCAAAATAAAAAAGGGTTGGGGATGCAGTTCAGCAGTAGAGCGTCCCTGGGTTCAATTCCCATATGAGGGGCGGAGTTTCCTCCTGTTCTCGTCTGTCCCAGACCTGATGTCTGTCAGAATCTTGTAGGGGGTCCTGACTTGTAATGCCTGAAGGTGAAGAACACGCACAAGATGAGGGTGGAGGCAGGAAGACTGAAGCAAGAGAATGGAGAGGGGGCGTGTCTTGCTTGCTTGCTTGGACCAGCATCGGGACAGGAAAGGCATCACTCAGTGCTCCCATCTTGAGAAAAACCCCACATGCTCATTGGCCTTGTGCACGTAGTTTTGGAGAATCCAGCCGAAAAGTTCATCCCACTTCTGAGCTGCAGCATTGAAGGGGAAAGAGAAGTCTCGCTGGGCTGAGAGGGAGCCACTGGGAATGGGGATCGACTTGAGGCCACTGCATTGCAATGTCCACAAACCTGGGCGAGAGGATACAGCCAATCTTATTTCAGTCCCAAAGGACTAAATGACCTGGGAAGGCGATAAATCGTGTATATATACATATATGTTATCTATAACATATATTTTGGGTTATATGTAACATACTTGACACAAAACAAATATAAGTAGATATGTAAAAATTATTTCTAAAAGTGACATTAGCAGGGAGCGCTGGCACTCACCTGTAATCCCAGGCTGAGTCAAGTTCAATGCCAGCCTCCACAACTTAGCAAGACCACAAGCAACTTAGTAAGACCCTGTCTCAAAGTAAACAAATAGGGCTGGGCATGTGGCTCAGTGATAGAGCTGCTTGCCTAGCATGCTCAAGGCCTTGGGTTCAGTCCCCAGTACCTTGTGATTCAATTCCTGGTACCACTAACAATAAAAAGTGGCATTATTTTACTAGGTATGTATATATTGTGTAGCATATATTATATAGTATATAATGTATAAATGTGACAGGTAGTATATTATATTACAGGTGTATAGGTTATTCATAACATGAAATATGTCATATATAACACAGTATAACACATATGATGTTTTTAAGATGTACAAGTACATTTTAATATAATTTTTATTAAAGTGAAACATAATAAATGGTTTAATGTCCCTCCCTTTTTTTAACAAAATGTGATACTACAATATTTTGTGGACTGGGCATATAGCTCAGTTGGTAGAGTGCCTGCCTCACATGCACAAGACCCTGGGTTCAATCCCCAGCACCACAAAAGAAAAAAAAAAGTCTGTGGGGTGTTTTTTCAGGTAATTGGAAATGGAACCCCAGGGGCACACTACTGAGCTATGTAGTCCCAGCCCTTTTTTATTTTGAAACTGGGTCTCCCTAAGTTGCCCTGGCTGGCCTCAAACTTGAGGTCCTTTGGTCTTAGCATCCCAAGTAGCTGGGATTACAGGCACGTGCAAGCATAACAGGCAATTTTGTGGGAGTTTTTACATAGGAGTGTATTGTGACTGTTTTATCATTTTAGTAATATAATAATATTCTTTATATATGTATGTGTGTGTATATATATGTGTGTGTGTATATATACATACATATATATGTATGTATATTATATATACATATATGTGTGTGTATATATTTATGTACATATATATATATATATATATATATATATAAAATCTTTTTTTGGCAGTGCAGAGACTTGAACCCAGGGCCTAGTGCATACTAGGCAAGTACTCTCCCACAGAGCTATACCACCAGTCTGTTGTATTGCTTATTCTATACAGAAGTACAATAATTTTCTTAACTTGTCTTTTATTTGGGTTATTTGGGCTGTTTTTGCTATCATAAATAATGGTGCTGATGAACTTAGGTGTTTAAAAGAATTCATAACCAGACAGATCTCTGATTTGATGAATACTGCTGGCACCAAACAGGGCTTGACAGGAAACAGGTGGTGCCATAAATTGAAAGGTGTCTAATAAAAGGAGGAGGAACAAACACGTAGGCTGGCTGTAGGAAAGCGGCCAGGGACGGTGCAGTGCCTTGGGGATTTTCCCTCCCTCTGAATTACTCTATCCTTGTGCCATTTTCTGTTTCCCTTATTGTTAGGTCAAATATTTTTTATGTTCAGTTTCTTTGGTGACTTGCCTTTGGCTTAGGGGTGGGGGTTCACTGTTTTCTGCTTATTTTGTTGAGCATTTTTTATCATAGCATATTAATTTTTGATTTGTTTCCCCAAGTATTTTCAGTGAGTTTATTTTTTATTAGTATTTTTTTGTTGTTTTGAAATACGGGAGTTCAAAAAATTTTGTTTGTTTGTTTGGTTGGTTGTTTGGGTACCAGAGATTGAACCCAGGAGCACTTAACCACTGAGTTACATCCCCAGCCCTTTATGTTTTATTTGGAGACAGGGTCTTGTTATATTGCTGAGGCTTGCCCTAATCTTGGAATCCTCCTGCCTCAGTCTCCAGAGCAGCTGGGATTACAGGTGAGTGCCCCATGCCCAGCCCAAAATTTCTATGTAGCCACTTCTATTAATCTTTGCCTATGTGTTTAGAATTATGCCAATTTCTTCTTTTTTTTTTTTTTTTTTTTTGCGGTGCTGGGGATTGAACCCGGGCCTTGTGCATGGGAAGCAAGCACTCTACCCACTGAGTTATATCCCCAGCCCCTGTGCCAATTTCAATAAGACTATATATAGAACTTGTAATCTGTTTCATAGTTTCCTTTTTAACCTCTAATGCTTATCTTTTAGGGGACTGCTGGG
The DNA here is from genome assembly GCA_020662805.1 of Glaucomys volans. Lineage (NCBI taxonomy): Eukaryota > Metazoa > Chordata > Mammalia > Rodentia > Sciuridae > Glaucomys > Glaucomys volans. The sequence continues at coordinate 314,400 of JAJEJO010000484.1, forward strand.
AATTAAATCCAAGGCAAGTGCTCTACCCCTGAGCTACACTTAGACCCCAGTCCTTATCTTCTTAACCAAAGATATAGTTAAAACTTTTATTATCAATTAACCATTGAAAAAATTGAACATGATTCCTTCCCCCATAAAATATTTAATTTTTTTTGTTTTTGTTTTTGTTTTTTTGTTTTTTGGTACTGGGATTGAACCCAGGGGCAATTTACCACTGAGCTTACATCCCCAGCCCTTCTGATTTCTTATTTTGAGACAGGGTCTCACTAAGTTGCTGAGGGCCTCATTATGTTACTGAGGCTGGTCTTGAACTTGTGATTCTCCTGTCTCAGCTTTCTGAGTCACTGAGATTACAGGTGTGTACCACTTCATCCAGCTAAAATATTTATAATTTTTATAGACACAAGTGTCATTATGCATGATTGCACTGCCTGACCTTGTGGTCTTCCATTATGGTTTCAAAGTAGGGAATTTGACTCTATTTTTTTGTATTTCTTTCCTTTTTTTTCTTTCTTTTTTTTTCAAGCAAATTCATCTTTTAGGCATTGCAAATACAATAAACACTGCTTCCTAAACTCTACACTTGCCCGAGCCTCAGCAGACATGCTCTGACGCAAGACTTCAAGTAAAGTCAGAGAGTTATTCCAAAAATCACCTTTAAAGTGTTCAAAATGGATTAAATAGAGGAAAGATAGATTTAAAAAATAAAATCAATTCATAGAATATGACAAAGATATAAAATAACATGAGCACAAGTGTGGGGCCAGTTACTCTGGTTCGACCCAACTTCACCACTTACAAGCTTAATAATGAGAAAACCCAAATTGTTTTCCTCTCCATACTCACACTCTCTTCCTTTCTTTCCAGTACATCTTTGGTTTTTTGTTTTTTTATTTTTCACAATTATTTGCAATATTTCACTTTTGATACCAGATGCGTGGATTCCGCCCCCCTGCAAATAAGTTCTTCAGGGAACACCAACCAGGAGACCTGCAATTTAGTTCAGTTCTGGCAGTCTCTGCCTGTCAGTGTCAGATCCCACAGGTGAAGGACTCAGCCCTACACGACACTCACACTTCACACTTCAGATGCTAATTGCAGATGGAGGCCTCCTGTGCTTCTGCCCACTGCCTGTGAATCAGGGGTTCCCACAAGCTCCTCCTCCAATTCCATTATTTGCTAGAATGGCTGAAAGATCTCAGGGAAATTCTTAAGCTACCAGTTTATTATAAAGGATATTTCAAGGGATATAGAATGGGCAGAGTGGAATCTATTATCATCTAATAGCTAATATGTTCAATTAAAATTATACAGTCATCTCTTGATATCTGAGAGGGATTGGCTCCAAAACCCTGAAGACACCAAAATCCAAGGATGCTCAGGTCCTTCATATAAGGCAGTATAGTATTTTTTTTTTTTTTTTTTGAACCAGGGATTGAACTCAGGGACACTTGGCCACTGAGCCACATCCCCAGCCCTATTTTGTATTTTATTTAGAGACAGGGTCTCACTGAGTTGCTAAGGGCCTCTCTAAGTTGTTGAGGCTGGCTTTGAACTCGCGATCCTCCTGACTCAGCCTCCCAAATCGCTCGGATTATAGACATGCGCCACGACGCCCGGCGGCAGTATAGTATTTGCACATAGTCTCCACAGTCCTCACATACACCTTAAATCATCTCCAGATCACTTATTATGCCTAATACATATGCTATGTAAATAATTGTTATACTGTATTGTTCTGGGACTAATGACAAAATATTAAAATAAAATAATAAACCTCTATACATGTTCAGTACTAACACGATGTGTTTTTGAGTACTTTTTTTCTTCGCAGTGCTGTAGATTGAACCCAGAGCCCTACACATGCTGGGCAAGTGCTCTACTGTCTAAGCTACATCCCCAACCCTTCTGGTCCTTGGTTGAATGAGTCTGTGGATGGGGCGCCTGTGGATATGGAAGGCCTAGTGTACGCGAGCAGCACTGATCACTATCAGTATGTGGCAGTACTTGTCTGTGTGAAAAGACATTTTCAAAGATTAAATGCATAAAATTTCATTGCAAATTAGTATTGCAGATGGCCTCTGCCATAGATTTTGATGACAGGAAACACTAACTCTGAATTCCAGCTAAACAAAATGTTATCCTGTCGCAAGAAAGAATTTTATTCTTCCTATTAGTAGACCTAGATTATTAAATACTGCACTCTATTTTTGTTATTTTTACATTTAGAAATTTCATTAGTGAGAATTTTCTGTTTTCTCTCTTTTTATATAAGTACCTACAATATAACCTCTATTTTACCCCTTGGCCTACAAAGCTACAGTATTTTTCTTTCTTTCTTTCTTTTTTTTTTTTTTTTGGTACTGGGGATTGAACTCAGGGCACCCGGCCACTGAGCCACAACCCCAGTTCTATTTTGTATTTTATTTAGAGACAGGGTCTCACTGAGTTGCTGAGGGCCTCGCTAAGTTGCTGAGGCTGGCTTTGAACTCGCGATCCTCCTGCCTCAGCCTCCCAAA
>JAJEJO010000484.1:317018-336143 GCA_020662805.1 Glaucomys volans
CCCTGAGTTCAATCCCCAGTTCTATTTTGTATTTTATTTAGAGACAGGGTCTCACTGAGTTGCTGAGGGCCTCGCTAAGTTGCTGAGGCTGGCTTTGAACTCGCGATCCTCCTGCCTCAGCCTCCCAAACCACTGGGATTATAGGCGTGCGCCACTGCGCCTGGCAAAAGATGCAGTATTTACTACCTGGCCTTTAACAGAGAAAGTTCATTGACTTTGAATTCAGGGGACAGATTACCAAAATGTGACAGTGATTTTTCCTGGATGTGTAGATTCTGAATATTTTATTTACTTTTTATTCTTGCTATTTGTATTTTCTCACTTATCTGAAATGGACATGTATTACCTATGTAATAAAGAAACTGTTTACAAAATCAGTTTTATAAAGAAAAACTAACTGGGTGCGGTGGTGCATGCCAGTAATTCCAGCAGTTCTGGAGACTGCAGTAGGAATATTGAAGTTTGAGTTCAACCTGGGCAATTGAGCAAGACTCTATCTCAAAAATAAAAAATAAAAAGGACTGGCTGGGGTGTAGCTCAGTGGTAGGTGCTCCTGGGTTCAATCACTAATATTGTGAAAATAAACAAATAGCCCTGTGTGGTTGTGTGTGTCTATAATTCCAGCCACTCAGGAGGCTGACACAGGAGGATTGAAAGTTTGAAGCCAGCATCAGCAATTTGGTGAGTCCCTAGGCAACGAAGTGAGACCCTGTCTCAAAGAACAAAAAAGGACTGGGGTTGTAGCTCCGTGGTACAACATCCCTGGGTTTAATCCCCAGTCCCCCCTCGAAAAAAAGAAAAAAAAGAAAAAATATATATATATACATACATATACATACATACATATGTATTTTTATTTAAAAAACATATAAAATAAATATATATTAAGTGTATATATGCATATACACACACACACATATCAGAGTGAACAACTATTTCTTCAATCAAGCTGATAAACAAGTACTAGAAGTACTCTGTTCTGTTTTTGTTCTGGCACTGGGGGTTGAGTCTGGGTACTCTACCACTGATCTATACTTCTAGACCTTTTTGGTTTTTGAGTCAGGGATTTACTAAGTTGCTAAGGCTGGACGTGAACTTGTGATTCTTCTGCCTCAGACTCTGCAGTCCTGGGATTAGAGGGATGTGCCACCCTGTCTGGTTTCTCTTCTGCCCTTGCCAGGCAGGAGGCTCATGTCTGTGGAATTCCTTGTGCATTTCATCAGCAGTGGGCAATTGCCTTATAACTGAGACTTCCGCTAACAAGCAGCCCTTGTGTTTTTTAGAACCACATCAACAGCAGAGAACTTCCAGAAGGACACTCTTCAGTGCCACAAGATCTGTGGGACCTGACTTAAGAAGGCCAGCTTAGCCTCCTGGAGGGTAATCAGGTGGTCTATGGGCTGCCCTCTAATTGCAGTGTCTGACATCCTGTCCCGTGAGAATGCTCTGTAAAGACTGCACATCTGACTGAAAGTAACTATTCCAAGATTACTCTTTGTTGTTGTTGTTCAACTGTAAATATATCTTCTTCTATTGAATGTTGCCTAACTCCGTCCTAATCCGAAATGTCTCCAAATTCTTTTAAAACTCTCTACAAGGTCTTCGTGTCCTTGCTGTTTTAAACATGTAAGTTCTCAAGAGCACTTAGAAATTGCCCTTCAACAAATGAATCGATAAAGATGTGGTATATATACACAATGGTATACTGCTCAGCCATAAAGAAGAATAATATTATGGCATTTGCAGATAAATGGATGGAATTGGAGATTATTATGCTAAGTGAAATAAGCCAATCCCAAAGAAACAGGGGCCGAATGTTTTCCCTGATAAGCGGATGATGATATAGAATCTGGTTGGGGGGAAGGTGAGAGAGGAATAGAGGATCATTAGATTATGTAGAGGGAAATAAGAGGGGGAAGGGGTATAAAAAATGTTGGAATGAGACAGACATCATTATCCTCTGTACATGTGTGATTAACAAGAATGGTATGAATGTACATCATGCACAACCATAGAAATAAAAATTTGTACCCCATTTGTGTACAATGAATAAAAATGAAGTCTGTAAAAAAATTTTAATAAAAAAAGAAATATCTCAAGGATATTACTTTCATAGGAGTCTGTCTTCTTTCCTTCCTCCCTTCCTCCCTTCCTCTCTTCCTCCCTCCCTCCCTTCCTTCCTTTCTTTCTCTTTCTCTCTTTTTCTCTTTCATCTTTTCTTTTTTCTGTACTGAGAATTGAACCCAGAGGCACTCTGCCACTGAGCTGCATCCCCAGCCTTGTTAATTAATTAATTAATTAACTTTAGACAGGCTCTTGCTAAGTTGCTGGCCTTGCCAAGTTGCTCAGACTAGGCTCAGCCTCCCAAATCTCTGGGATTATAGGCATGCTCCACCACACCTGGGTCCCAGTCCTTCTTACATTTTATTTTGAGACAGGGTCTCTCTAAGTTGCTGACACTGTCCTAGAACTTGTGATCCTTCTTCCTCAATCTTTGGCATAGCTAAGATTACAGGCATGCATCACCGTACTTGGCTGGACCTCTTTTCTGTTTTTGGGGGGGTAGAGGAGGTACTGGGGATTGAACCCAGGAGTGCTCTACCACTGAGCTACGTCCCCAGTCCTTTTTTGTTTGTTTCTTATTTTGAGACAGGGCCTGGAAAAGTTATCCAAGATAGCTTTGAACTTGCTATCCTCCTGCCTAAGCCTCCTAAATCATTGGGATATCAGGCATGACCATGCACCCAGCTCTGAACTTCTTTTCCTGAGGACCCCAAGAATATAGTTTGGTAGATCCCAATAAGAGCTCATAGAGTACCTGAGAACTGCTTACTGGGGACAGGGATACTTGTACTATTGATAATTTGCAGAGGAATGAGCCAGCATTGTTCATTCAGACTGGGCTGCCTCTCCATAGCAGGGTTGTCTGGCCACTGGTAGATTGACAGCATGTCTCATAGAGTAACCCAAGGCAACATGCGACAGATGAGTCTGATAGAGGACTATTCTTTTTTTCTTTTCAGAAAGACAAAGAAAACGTCCCCCCCTTTTCATATTTTTTATTTGTGCATTATAGTTGTAGATAATGATGGAATTGGTTGCTACACATTCATGCGTGCACACATACAACAATATGATTTGGCCAGTGTCACTCCCCAGCACTTCCTCTCCCTTCCCACCTTCTACCTGGTCCCTTTCCTCTACTGATCTTTTGATCTTCATGAGATCCACCACTCCCCACCTTTCTTTTCGTTTTTCCTCTCTAGCTTCCACATATGAGAGAAAACACACAACCCTTGTCTTTCTGAGTTTGGCTTATTTTGCTTAACATAATGGCCTCCAGTTCCATCCATTTTCCTGCAAATGCCATAATTTCACTTTTCTTTATGGCTGAATAAAACTCCATTGAGTATATATTCCACATTTTCTTACCCATTCATCTGTTGATGGACAGCTCAGCTGTTTCCATAGTTCAGTTATTGTGAATTGTGCTGCTATGAACATGGATATGCATATATCACTGTTGTATGATGACTTTAATTCTTTAGAATAAGTATCAAGGAGTGGTATGGTTGGGTCATATGGAAATACCTAGTCTTCTGAGAATCTTCCATACCCATTTTCATAGTGATTGTACTAATTTACAATCCCAACAGTGTCAAAGTGCTCCTTTTTCTCCACATCCTCTCCAGCATTTATATTTGTATCTTGATGACTGCCATTCTGATGAGTGGGAGAAGAAATCTCAGTGTGCTTTTAATTTGCATTTCCCTAATTGCTAATGATATTGACCTTTTTTCATGTATTTGTTGGCCATTTGTATTTCTTCTTTTGAGAAGAGTCTGTTTAGCTTACTTGTCCATTTATTAATTGGGTCATTTGATTTTTTGGTGTAAAGTATTTTGAGTTCTTTACATATTCTAGGTATTAATCCTCTATCAGAAGAGTAGCTAGCAAAGATTTTCTCCCATTCTGTGGGTTCTTTCTTCATATTCCTAATTGTTTTCTTTTCTTTGCAGAAGCTATTTAATTTGATGCCGTCCCATTTGTTAACTCTTTGCATTATTTCCTGAGCTTTAGGGTCCTATTGAGAAAGTTGTTGGATGTGCCTGTATGCTGGAGTGTTGATCCTTTGTTTTCTTCTAGGGGTTGCATAGTTTCTGGTCTATTTCTGAGGTCTTTGATCCATTATGAGCTGACTTTTGTGCAGAGTGAGAGATAAGGGTCTAGTTTCATTCTTTTACTATGGATAACCAGTTTTCCCAGCGCCATTTATTTTAAAAGGCTATCTTTTCTCCTAAGTATGTTTTTGGCACCTTTGCCAAGAATCAGATGGCTATAGATGTGTAGATTTGTCTCAGCGCAATCTTTGAAATGTGCAGATTATAAGATCATGGGTAATTTTAATGTTTATCCCTGAGAGCTCATCCCTTGGGTGCACATTAAATAATGGAGATTATTTTAAGGCAGAGGACTTAAAGAAAAAGAAAAAAAATTTCTGAAATACGACTTGGCTCAAATATAAAGTAGAGAATGTAAAGTTGTCCTGTACATGGGAAGGAAAATGGACAGAGATCTGATTTTTTTTTTCCCACTATTGTCTTTAAAAAAGAAAATCCAGTTATCAAGGGTTCTTATCTTAAGCCATTATTTAAGAGTTAGCTCTCAAAATCACTTGGGACTGAAGGACAAAAAGAGATCTGTCCTTTTAGAGAGTCCTAATGGGGTGATAGGCAGTGGCAGTAATGGCTGACAAGGTTCTACCTCATGGCAACACATGGCCACCTGAACCTGGTCAGTGTCAGCCATGATTGGTAGATGCTGTCCTGGCTGTCCCCAACTGCAGGCGCCTTCTGCACGTCTGTTCTCTATTCCATAATCTATTGCTTTCTGTGTCACACAAAAGACATCTGTGCTAGACTCTATTTTGGTTTCTGGAATTCTAAATCTGGCATGCACTCTGCTTGTGAGCATCTGTAGTTTCTTGTCCCCTGCTTGCGGATGCCCTACACCTGGTCTATGCAAACTGTTTAAAAAAATGTTTGTAAAAGGCTCCATCTTGGTCTCTTTTCCTTTGTCCATCTAGCGAGACACTTTCTTTGCTGCTGCTTGGTTCCATTGGGGACTCTCTGGGAAGTAACCTTGTAACCCTCATGTTGACTTTTGCTCCAACCAACAGAAAAGCCTCTTGACAAAGAGTTCTAGAAACTGCATTAGAAAGAAATTTTATTAAAAAGCTTTGGAAAACTCCAAGGAGGCTTTCTCAGTTTGAGTGGTTCTAGAAAGTGCTCTTTGCCCTACTCACGAAAGAGCTATCTCTGATTAAAAGCAAAATAAATTAGATTACAAGGATTTATCAACTAGATCTCCAAAATATGATTTTTTTAACCCTTTACAAAAGAAATTTCCATTTGTAAGCATGTCTCCCTCCATGGATTAGCTCTTAAAATAGGAAAAGCTATTAAACCAGCATAACAAGCCCTATCTTTAAACCTTTTGCTTTCATTGGGCCTTGCCCACAGAATTTATGCTAAATAATTCTGTGTTTTGAGAGGTAAGTTTTCTACTTTGTTTCAACTAAATTGGACCACAGTTGAAATAGATTAAATTAATAAAGTAAATAAGCCCTCATTTAATTTTGTCTTTTAAGAATAAATGCCTGTAATCCCAGCAACTCAGGAGACTGAGGCAGGAGGATCACAAGTTAGAGGCCAGCCTGGGCAACTTAGTGAGACACTGTCTCAAAATAAAAAATAAAAAGGACTGGGGATGTGGTTCAGTGGTAGAGCAATCCTCATTACAAACAAAAAAAGAAAAAAAAATAGGCCCAGTTCATCTGTAATATGGCTCTGCCTTTTGCCCTTCTCCATATGAAGATGACCCCAAGTAGTCTAAAATTAAGCCCATTTCAAGTCTTGTTCAAAATGTCAAATTTTTGTCATGAAGATTATTGTGATACCAAGATATGATGCAAAACTAATGAAATATTTGAGTAAATTATAAAAGATAAAGATTGCAAAAGAATTTTAAAAAGAAATAGAATTTATACAAGATTTCATGTGTGATTGAGTTGACAAATTATGGGTTTTTTAGAAGCTACAAAATATTAAAGGTACATCAGTGTTGTTACTAAAATCCATGTTTCTTGGTTCAAAACTGTTATATAAACTAAGTATCTTTTTGCTCATTAATTTCATTTTATTTCATTTTGTATTTTCCTTGTAACACTTTATAACTATTAACTATCACTGTTTTGAAGAAATACAACTTCTAAAAGAATAGCCTGAATTACTGTGATGACTTACTGAGATAAGTCATCACAGGACAGATAGTATGACACTGACTAGTTGGGCACACACCTATAATCCCAGGGATTTGGGAGGCTGAGGTAGGAGGATTGCAATTTTGAGGCTAGACTCAGCAATTTAGTGTGACCCTTAGTACCTCAGTGAGAACCTGTCTTAAAATAAAAAATAAAAAGGGACTGGGGCTGTAGCTTTGGTATTATTGGGGTCCAGCTCTGGTATTATTGGGATCCATGTGGGGTCCAGGTCCTTTTAGGGTCCCACACAAAGAAATGAGCAAGACACAGCAGTAACAGGCAAAGTACAGATTTATTTAAGGTGAAGGTGAAAGAGGCACTCAGTAAGATAGAGCAGAGGGGGCCCAGCAGGAGAGAGGGGATCAAGGTCCGGATGTCTGGAAATTGGTGTCCTATATTCTGAGCTGTGAGGCATCCTCTTCCCCATACAGCCCTGAGGGAAGACCTTACAGTGGGGAGCTGTCCTTATTTAGCAGAATCAGACCAGGTTGAGCCATGGGTCTCAGAGGCCTGGCTTCTAGGAACTGCTGGGAAGCATGTGGTGCTGCGTGGGAGAGGTTTCCTGTCTCCTTCTGGAATATTCCCCCTAAGAGAATGGCTTCCCTGACTCCGCCCTATCCTGTCCATCACAGAAACATCTCCTCCTGGTCTTGGCCCCCGTTACCTGTATGTTATAAATAAAGGAGAGTCGGGCAACTCCATGTTGTTGTTGTAAGAGGCCAGGGCTGGTATGGCCAGAGCTGTCACACCCCCTCTCATTTATAGTATTGGCTCTTGTGTGTTTATTGAGTAGATAAGTTTTTGGGTTATTGAGTGATATACAGCCAACATCCTCCTCCAACAGTTAATCTTTTTCTCACCCACGCGGGAAGTGGCGGAGAGGCCCCCCACACCTTACCCCATTTGCTCCCATTGGTTATCTTGTAATGCCTCATTGGGATAGTGTCCAATTTGCCAGTGCCATGATGGAAGCCTGTAATCCCTGTGGCTTGGGAGGCTGAGGCAGGAGGATCACCAGTTCAAAGCCAGCCTCAGCAACCTAGTAAGGCCCTAAGCAATTGAAACCCTATTTCTAAATAAAATACAAAAAAGGACTGGGGATATGGCTCAGTGGTTAAGTGCCCCTGAGTTCAATTCTCCATACCCCCCCCAAAAAAAGTCCAATTTTCCTCATTGGTTATTTTAGAATACAGAACCTGTGGCAGTTGTTGTCATAAGTAATAAGTCCTCAGTGGCAGGAGTTGTCATGGTAATGGGACTTATCATAAACAGGACATGATGACTCATCTCCCTGTCTTGTCCTCCATTTTCTTGTACCCTGACTCTGATATCTTGGAGTCCCTGAACTCCTACCTAATAGCTCAATGGTAGAGCATCACTGGCTTCAATATTAGAACCAAAAAAAGTTAAAATTGAAACCCATTACTCCGACTTTAACCTTGGTGGAACTGGCCTTTTGGGTGGTCAACACTGATACGTGAACACCAAAGCCAAGGAAAATAAAAGGGCAATGAAAAAATAGCCAATAGTTTGACCCTTGCCCTCCACAGTCTGCCAGGAATTATGGGACCCTCCCAACTCCAGTGAGTCACCCAACCTCCTGATCAGGGATGTGAGGACCCTAGGGAATAAGAAGCCAACCAGTGTGCATTCTGCAAAGAGGAGGGTCATTGTACAGGGAAATGTCCTAATGCCTCAAGGGCTAGCAAGACTGATCCATCTCGTCAGATGGAATAATGGGAAAAGGAAAAGACCAGAGGAGCCAAGAGGCTTCTCACCCCTGAGGAGTCTCAGCTGACCTTAACAGTAGAAAGGAAAGAGGTTAATGTTTTCCTAACAGATTGGACATTGGCATGTAGGGAGTAGTATATCTGTAAATAAGTGCATCCTACTTTAATTTTTAAAATTTAGAAAATGAATTTAAGGCTGGGTGCAGTGGTGTGTACCTGTAATCCCAGTGGCTCAGGAGGCTGAGGCAGGAGGATTATGAGTTCAAAACCAGCCTCAGCACTTCAGCAAGTCACTAAGCAGCTCAGTGAGACCCTGGCTAAATAAGATGCAAAATAGGGCTGGGGATGTGTCTTAGTGGCTGAGTGTCCCTGAGTTCAATCCCTGGTAACTGTCCAGATCCCCCAAAGTAATTATTTAAAAATTTTTTATTTATTTATATTTGGTACTGGGGATTGAACACAGGGGTTCAGTCTATCTTTCCTTTTCCATACCCACAAATTCCTATCTCCTTCCTCTCCTCACAGACCAGCAGCAGAGTAAGCAACCCACCCCATGTCCTTGGTTCGTGCCCTTGACCCATGCCCTTGCCTGCAGAAAAGGAACATGAGGGCTACAGGCAAATGCCGGAGACACTGGCTTAAAATTGTGTAACTCCCCCAACTTCACCTCCAGTCCAGGCCCCCCCGCAACCAACCCTCTATAAATAATAACACCCCACACCAAGTGGTTGCTGTCTCTCCAACTAGAGAGGGTCACATTGTTCCCTCAATGTGAATTTCTTGCGTTACACAAAAGCTTCTCACCCTCAAGATGACCACTTTTCCTTTGTACTCTCAGGATCACCACATTCTCCCCTGAGTTACCCTAGAAGCTGTCTCTCTCTTGAGACAGACCATGTTCTCCCTAGAGTGTATATCTGCTTTCCTAAATAAATCTGTTGGTGTCTGTAACTGGTTCATACTGGAATTCTTTCCCTCATCTACTCCAAAGACCCCATTTGTCCTGGTCGAGGTCTCTCTGGGAGCTCCTTCAGTGACATGAGCACATACATACAATCTCTCCTGTCATTTCCAAAAGATGCCTAGTGTCCTGTCGTGTTTTCAAACAATTTCCAGAGCAAAACATTGAGGCCCATGGCTCAATCAAATCTTGTCTGTGTCTGACTTAAGAGTCCACAGTGTGAATCACAGCTGCCTCCCAGCCACACACAACAGCAACACACACTCTGGAGTTCAAGTTCAGAGGATCAGAGACCTTCACCTTGAGAGGATCCACACCCTGCCACAGAACCTAGAAGGAGTCTTGCCCCATGTACATGTCATTACAGGAATGGCTCCTCCGTCTGCCAAGGCCTCTCCCTGCCAGACCAGGTGGCTTGCTCTCACCTCTCACGCAGAGGTCTCCCCAACCCTGCATTTCCTTTGTCTCCGGGATCCACACCCACCCTCTGCCTTGGTATTTATTAACACCACAGGCTTACCCAGCACCTTTTATTTTTAGGATCACAAAATGTTCAGAGTAAGACATTTTTCTTATTTTCATGTGCTCATGACTGGGAAAATCTGAATCACAAAGGCTGTTAGGATCACAATGATTCTGAAGATTATGCAACAAACACTTCAAGATAAAAGTCTTGGAGGGGAGGGTGCCCGCCTGGCCAGGGGCGGAGGGGGAGGGACCTGGTTCAGAACCAGGCAAGGAGCTCAGCTGCACCTGGGTTTCCAAATCCTCTGACCTGGCTGGGAACTGCCCGAAAACAGTTTCTTCCTCGCAGGGCCATGAGTGGCAGGCAGGGAGACGACAGCTGGGCTGCCTCAACGTGACGCTCACCCGCGTTAGCCATTTCAACAGTAATTTTAAAAGCATTTCAAACACTAGGAATAGCAGTTTGTCACTTTCTCTGTTGTTTTTGGGTGTTTTTTTTTTTTCACAGACATATTAATATGGATGTGGCTAGCGGGTTCCAAGCTTTGAATTGTGCTCATTAAGTCACAGCTGGCTGGGAATATGTGTCAATCCTGTGCCTTTATTTCTCCAGCCGATTTTATAATGAAATTAAAATGGACTCCTCCAGCTACCCGCTTCTCTGGAAGCAAAGCAGCTTTGCCCTCTAGGGAGTAGATACTGTGTTCCAATGATGCTCTATTCTCAAAAGAAATACATATGTAATTTCAGTAATTAAAACATTTAATTTGGTGATTTCCCTCACAAAAAGAAAACCGCTGGAATTACCCTAGTGTGGGAACCTTCCATCCAGCTGTTACACCCCCAACGCCTTCTCTTTAAGGGAACAGCCCACCTGTTTGGGATGTTCCCTTGTCACTCATCATGTCCAGGTTTTCTGAGTGGAAGTGTGGCTGGCCAGATGGCCCCCAGAATTACTCAAGTTCCTCAGCTGAAATACAGGGTTTGATTTCTGAGATGCAGTAGTTTTTTAAAAAGAGGTGAGGAAAAAGCTGTTCTTCCAGAGGAATGCCTTCAGGGAAGATAAAATCTCAAAGGAGACCAGACATTCCGTGAAAAACTTTTGGGTGTGAGTAAAACTAGAAATATCAAGCAGGGATCAGCGTGCACACCTATAATCCCTGTGATTTGGGAGGCTGAGGCAGGAGGATCTCAAGCTTGAGGCCAGCCTGGGTAACTTAGTGAGAACCTGTCTCAAAATAAAAGGACTGCGGGTGTAGTTCAGTGGTACAGAGCTCCTTGATTCAATCCCCAGGATCACAAAAAACAAAACCACACAACAAGAAGAACAGAATACTAGTGGCATCAAGTAAATTCACTTGAGAATTCCTGGCCCCCCACCCTGGACCAACTAAAAAATTGCCCAGGATTCTGGGCAGAGACCCAGGAATTTGACTTTTTAACAAGCTCCCAGGTGGTTCATTTGCAACCTAGAGTTTGAGAGCCGCAAAGATAATGGCACCCACACTGTCAGCAACAGTGGGCTTGGGGTGTGGCCCTGAGTCACTCAGGAAATGACAGTGCCTGGCAGACCTTTGACTAGGTGCTGCTGCGCTCACCTGGCAGTCTCTGGGCTGCATTTGGAAGTGACAAATTAGAGAATGATGTGCAATTAAACTTTCATGAGGCGGTTAATCTGTTCCTCCCTCTTGTACTTCAAAGCCAGGCTTTGTGTCCCTGGGAGTCAGGCAAGTCACTGGGACTCCCCCTGTTGTGTGGATTGCAGGATGATGGACCAGAAGCCACACGTTGCCTGTCAGCCCCGGAACAGGCCAGGAACAGGCCAGGCGAGTCCTGCAGCCCCACCCTGCTGGGTTCTGACTCCCAAGTGGCCCAGCATATTTGTCTGTGTTTCTGCAGTGGCTTCCAGAAGCCAGTGCTCCCCCTACCTTGAACTGGCCTGCCTATGCCAGAGCCTCCTGAGGAGCTTATTAAAAGTGTAGATAGGCCGGGCGCGGTGGCGCACGCCTGTAACCCAAGCGACTTGGGAGGCTGAATCAGGAGGATCGCGAGTTCAAAGCCAGCCTCAGCAACTTAGCGAGGCCCTAAGCAACTCAGTGAGACCCTGTCTCTAAATCAAATACAAAATAGGGCTGGGGATGTGGCTCAGTGGCCACGTATCCCTGAGTTCAATCCCTGGTTCAAAAAAAAAAAAAAAAGAAAAAAAAGAGTGTAGATATCTGGGCCACCATGGAGTGGCTTGGAGGTTGAACCCTGGAATCTTCCGTGTAGCCATCCTCTCTGGGGCTTGGGAGCCACTGTGAAGAGAGCACTGCTTGTTGTGTCATGAAGTTATTAGAAATAAACCCAAAAAGAAGCCAATGTAAAGAAAAGAAAGGAGACCTCTCGTGGAAGGGGGATTGATGTGTGATCTGCCACCAGGGAAGTCTACCACGTGTTCTCATAGGGGATTGCAATCAGAGAGGACCAAAAAGAAGACTTTCAAAGGAGGTTGTGTCATTCACATTTATTTTGTTCCCATTTAGCACCAGGAGCTTCCAGAAAATGATGAGGGCGGGATGGAGAAGATTCTAATTGCTAGGCTGCTGTCTTTCGTAGGGAGTTTTTAAATTCCCTAAAAAAAAAAAAAAAAAAAAAAAAAAGAATGATATTTCACAAGGTGTAGTGGTGCACTCCTGTAATTGGAGCAACTCAGGAGGCTGAGGTAGAAGGTCACAGGTTTGAGGCTAGCCTCAGCAATTTAGCAAGGCCCTAAGCAACTTAGCGAGACCCTGTCTCAAAACAAAAATGAAAAAAATCTGGGGATAGAGCTCAGTGGTAAAGCCCCCCGGGGTAAAATACCAAAATATGAGAGAGAGAGAGATTGATTTTCAGTGGTGTGCTATAAGTGCACACTCTAGAGGAAGGGGAGAGAAAGACCAAGCCCTGATTTGTAATGTTTGCTGATTTTCTTGGGATAAATACCCCCTCTATGGGAGTTATTGTTGTCTGTTTGTTTGTGGTGCTGGTAATTAAATCCAGAACCTAAAACATGCTAAGGATGTGCTCTATCATTGAGCTACAACCTCAACCTCTCTGTGGCAGATTTCAAACCACCAGTGTTCTCACTGAGTTGGAAAGAGATGGGGTTGGAAAGAGTTGTATACAGCAGACTTTCTGCTTCCTGCCAGGCATGCGGCTGTTCCAGCACACCTCTGGGTAGTTCCCACACTCATAGGAGATCTTCCTGTGATTATCCAGCAGCATTTACAGCATCACCAAAATGTGGCCGCACTGAAAGACCAAAGAGATGGGAATAGCAAAGCACTCAAAGGACTCTCTGACAGTGCCCCTGGGTGCCAGCTTCTCTCCAGGCTTGCAGACACCAGAATTAACAGCCAAGCTCTTTTTACCTGGACCCAAAGTCAGCAGCCTGATTTCCTAAGGAAGTGGAAACATGCAGAGGAAGCAGGAATTAAGAATTTCAGGTAGGGGAAGGGGCTCTTTGAATTCTGCAATTGATCATTCAGAAAAGACAAAGAGTTCACAATAAAGGAAAAAGAGATGCTGCCCTTCTGACCTGGTATACAGATGGCAGCCAAAGGCAGAAAGGAGAGGGTTAGGCATCACACACTCTGAACAGCCTGAGTTGGAGTGGACTGAAATCTCCAATTAATCATTCAAATTTGTGCTAAGGAACCAGGATGCTCAATGACAAATTTCAAGTACTTTTAAAAGTGGCTCCAGGGAGAAATGTGAAACCATAATGGATATAAAATTAACACATTTTCCTAGGTAGATTAAAATGCAATAGGTAACTAACGGGAAAGCAAGAAAAGGTTGCTGGGAAATTGTTCATTGGAATGAGTGAAGGAACAATGTGGGTGGGGGTGCAGAGTGCGGAAAAGGCAGATCCTGGGTTTGGTGGGAAATATCTTTTCCCCTTCCACATCCTCCGAGGGAGGGGATTTCCAGGTCCTTCTAGGGAGGGAGCACTTTGGTTTTGAAACAAAAACCAAACACTTTGCACTGTGCTATTCCTGTGTTTCATTAATGCTTTGAACAGGTTTAGGAGTGAAGAGTTTAAGAAGGACAGAAGAACCCATGGAACGCTATTATTTTCAAGTCATTTGCTGCTTTGGAAACCTAAGCCCACTCTGTGTGTGTGTGTGTGTGTGTGTGTGTGTGTGTGTGTGTGTATTTGGGGTGGGGTGAGGGCCAGCTAGGAAAATACTATTTTATTTAAAAAACAAGCAAGTGAGATCGGCCCTGCAGTGTGCTACCAAAAATATTTGTTCCTGGGATTGGCTGACAAGTGGCATGGCTGGAGCCGGCACGTGTCCCTTCTCAACTTGATATTCAGCGATATCACTCAGATGGCTTGAAATTGGCCCTAGTGGGAGTATTGACACCATAGTAATTAGCAAATCCTACAAATCAGCCCATTTGTCCCTGGAGAGCTGGTTGTTAAAGATCTATCATCACCCGGCTGCCGGCGAGTTAGCCTACTGCGAGGCTGGATCATAACCAACCCTGTGTGTTAGTCAGCTGCGGCTGCCTCCACAAAACACCGGGTGGCTGAAAAAACTGAAATTGATTGCTCACACTTCTGGAGGCTTGAAGTCCAAGATCAAGGTGTGAGCAAATTTATACTCTCCAGAGGCCTTTCTCCTTGGTTTACAAATGGCCACCTTCTCAGTGTGTCCTCCTGTGGTCTTTTTGTGCACGCACATCTCTAGCGCCTCCTCTTGTTATGAGGACACTGGTCATAGTGAATTAGAGTCCCATGCTTATGACCTCATTTAACCTTAATTACCATTTATTTATTTATTTATTTATTTATTTATTTTGCATTACTGGGGACTGAACTCAGGGGCACTCTACCACTGAGCTACATCCCCAGCCCTTTTTATCTTTTACTGGAGCCCGAGTTTCACCAAGTTGTCCAGGCTGACCCTGAGCCTGTGAGACTCCTGCCTCAGCCTTGGGAGTTGCTGGGATTATCAGTGTGCACCCTGTGGTCTGGTTCAATTATGTTTTTAGAGGCCCAAATTCAAATACTGTTTACATTGGTGGTTAGGGCTTCAACATATGGATTTTGGGAGATGCAATTCCCTCCATAACGTCATGTGCCAGGCACTTGGGAATATGCATTTTATTTTTCAGTAAGCCAGTATTTAAATTCCCAAGGAAGGTGGATTTCAAGGAACTGCAAGTCCCTCTCATGGTGGAACACGGGTGGGTGATAATTCTGTGAAATAAAGGAGTCTTCACGCTGGCAGTAATATTATTAGGAATTCAGCTCTTAGACAAGATGACAATGGTCATTTTTCCCCAGGGACTCCTGGTGCTGGATCCTGTTATCATTTAAAACTTTGTAAAGTAGACTAGAGAGGTGTGGTGGTGCACACCTGTAATACCAACGACTTAGGAAATGGATGCAGGAGGAACCCAAGTTCAAGGCCAGGCTTAGCAACAAAAACAAAACAAAGCAAAACTAAAAAGGACTGGGGATGTTGCTCAGTGATAAAGCACCCCTGGGTTCAATCCCCTGTACCAAAATCCAAAAACAAACAAAAAATGACTTTTCACACCAAAAGGAGCGAGCATGTGATATCAGTTGGTGCAATCAGTGAAGCTCGGGACTCTTGGTAGTTGTGTGGTAGATACTGTCATCCAGGTGTAGTTTAGGAATTGTGGACTCTTGTTATTGCTATTAACCATCTCTGAGCATGAGGAAAGCAAGCCTGAGTTGAAGCCAATATTCTGCGGAGGGGAGAGAAATGAACTTAGAGCCTCCCCCCACCTAAGAGAGGGTCTTGCTAAATTGCCCAGGCTGATCTTGAACTTATGATCCTCCTGCCCCAGCCTCTCGGGTAATTGAGATTACAAGTGCCACCTCACCCAGTTTAAAGCTACAATCTTTATCAAACAGTACCTGCAGCTGGGTCTATAGACGAATGGATTATGTATATTAATTATGTAAGCTAATGCTATAATTTAGTTGTGGTTAGAGTGTCTACCCTAAGACTTCATGTATTGAGCTGGGTATGGTGACGCACATGACTCGGGAAGCTGAGGTGGGAGGATCACAAGTTCAAGGCCAGTTTGGGTGACTTAGTGAGCCCTGTCTGAAAAATAAAGAATAAAAAGGGCTGGGGATGTGTCTCAGTGGTAAAGCATCCCTGGGTTCAATCCTCAGTACCACACACAGAAAAAAAGTCTTCGGTGCTTTTTATTTGTTTCTTTGTTTTTGGTACTGGAGATTGAACCCAGGAGCACTTTACCACTGAGCCACATCCAGACTTTTAATTTTTTTATTTTAAGATAGGGTCTCACAAAGTTGTTAGGGTCTCACTAAGTTGCTGAGGCTGGCCTCAAACCTGTGATCCTCCTGCCTCAGTCTCCTGAGTTGCTGAGACTGCAGGTATGCACCACAGCATCTGGCTTCTGTGTGTTATTAAGAGAAGGAGTGGGGCTGGAGAAGTAGCTCAGTGATAAAACACTTGTCTAGCATGTGCAAGGTTCTGGGTTCCATCCCCAGTACCAAAGAAAAAAGAAAAAAAAGAAAGGAGGAAGTTGGCGAGTAGGAGATTGTGAACAGAGCAGAATTTTCAAATTCAAGATGTGGATGTGGGAGGTAAAGCAGTTCCAGGAATCAACAGAAGCTGGAGGACTTTGGAGGTGGGTGTCAAGGTGAAGGTAACTGAAAGCAAGCTATTCAAGAGGCCAAAAATCTAGACAGGTGCTGGCCTGGTGGCTGGCAGGAATTAGAGGGAAGAGAGAGCATGACCTGAAGAGAGGGGAGGAGAAGGGGATGAAAGTCCATGTCCCCTACCACAGCTTCCCCTGCCATTGCCATCCGAGAACATCCTGAGGAACAAAGGCCATTTCTGGGAACATCCTGAGGGCAGAAGAGCCCAGGGCCTCTCAAAGGCTAAGTAAGCCCTCCATCCACTGAACTACCTTCCAGTCCTTTTTATTTTAAATTTAAGACAGGGTCTTGCTCAGTTGCTCAGGCCGAGCTCAAACTTATGAATCTCTTGCCTCAGCTGAGTAGCTGGGATTACCAGCATGGGCCACCAAGTCTGCCTAATAAACCATGTTTCTTTGGGTGGCATCCATCAGGGTTGGGCACCTACAGCCCTCTGCTGGGGTTCCCCAGTGTCCCTGGGAGCTCTGTGGACTGACTCTAGAAGGCCACAGCAGTCTACCCACTCTTGTGCACTTTCTGCTCCAGCTCACTTTGCCAAGGTTCCTGGTCCTCCAGCTTAGACGTCACCCACAGGTTTCTCCTCATGTTCCCAGAGCAGTTCTCACTTGAGTACTCAGACATCCTGGTCAAGGGTGGGGCTTCTGGAAATGGCACTGCCTCCAGCAGCTTCTCTGGAGCAGCAGTGCTCCTGGATGCCACTGTGAGTTCCAAGGGGACCTCTCCCAGGTCAGTGAGGGGCATCTGGGGCCATAGCCAGTGTGCTGAGGCTCGATGGTGCCAGAGCTCTGGTCTAGTCTGTGGGGCCTTCGAAGAACCAAAGTCGTCCATGTTTCAGGTTGGAGTGGGGAGACCCTTTCCCCCTTTATTCGGTGTGATCTGGTATGTGTGGGATGCCGCTGACCCCGGGCACTCAGAAGGGGAGCCCTTTGTGCAGACCCAAGGTGCTATCTGAGATCCCAGTGGGAGGGTGGTGTTCTCAGTCACCAGAGGCCTAAGCTCTGCTTTTGTCCCTTCAGCGTCACCCATGTGCTATATTCTGCAGGCCAGCTTGATCCTACCAGGAACCTCAACCCATTCTTTGTTTTTTCTTGAAAAACAATTCCACTCATACAAATGATCTGTGATGATCATTTGAGATGCTAGATATTACTGAACATGTAGGAGGATACAGAAGTTTATATCATAACAGTATATATTCAAGGAGACTGGGCATTCTTAGCCTTCAGAATAACTCACCACTGATTGTACATGGGTATTCACACTTTCCTGTTGTTCTTGTTTTGGTACTGGGGATTGAACCAGGGGGACTCTACCTGAACTATCTCCCTAGCCCTTTTTATTTTTTATTTTGAAATAGGGTCTTACTAAGTTGCTGAGTGTCTTTCTGAGTTGCCCAAGCTGGCCTCAAATTTACCAACTGTCTCAGCCTCCCAAATTGCTGGGATTACAGGCACCATGCTAACCTGGCTGTAAGGTGGTCCTGAGACCAAGAAGTTTGGGAACGGCTGATGAAGATCCAGCAGACGCTGTCATGTTTCCTTCCTCGGCCATCTCCCTTCCCTGCTCCTTCTTGGACTGTCCAGTCCCACAGCACCAAGGTAAGCTTCTGGCATTAGGAGTCCCACATTCTTCTCTCTCTGCTGGGTTCCTGCTGGGAGGTGAGAAAGAGTCAGATGTCAGAATGTACCCCAGCTCCTGGGAGCTTTCCCTGGAAAATAAACTGAGTCAGACAAAACACTAGGTAAAAAGAGGATTTCCAGACTCCGCATTCTTTCCTGTTAAATGCAACCCCAATTGGAGGTAGAACAATCTGGTAGAAAATCCCCTCCTGTGCAGACAGTCTTCTGCAGAAAGACTTGCTTTCCTCTGTAGGAATGTTCTGTTCTGAGTCTGTGATGTGAATCGACAGACAGTTCATGCTCCTCCACAAAACAAGCGATCCCTGCCTTCTGAGGGAAAGCATTCTTGGGGAGAAATATTCTCCTGGGAGAGAAAAAAACTTTCATTGTCAAGGACAGCAAGAGGACTTCAACCAGTGAAGGGGCACTGAGGAAGCAGCCCCTGTCATCCCAAGGTCACTGCGGGTAGGACATCGATGCCACAGAAAAGCACATTTTCCTTTCTTCCTTAGATCTTGCTAAGTTGCCCAGGCTGGACTTGAGCTTTGATCCTCCTGCCTCAGCCTCCCAAATAGCTGGGATGACAAGCGTGTGCCATGTTATTCCTTATTTTATGTTTTATTTTGCAGTACTGGGAACTCAACCCGGGGTGCTCTGCCACTGAGCTATAGCCTCAGCGCCTTTCATTTTATAGTATTTATTTATTTTTGGAACACAAACCCTAGTATATTTCATGTACACAGATATAAAAAAAAAAAAAAAAAGACAGAAGCCAACAGAGACACGGCAGGCAATGGGTACACAAACCTGTCACGTGTCATTCTCAAGAGCCGCCCTGTTGGAAGACAGTTCCCCTTTTGCAGTTCCTCTTGGTCTGGGGGACCTCAGGGTGGAAGGTACATTCTCTGCCTTAGCCAATGCTCAAAGGCTGTCCTTTATTTTGAGGCAGGGTCTTGCTAAATTGCCTAGGGGGGCCTTGAATTGGGATTCTCCTGCCTCAGTCTCCTGAGTCACTGGGATTACAGGCTTTAGCCACTACACCCTGTTGTCACATTGTTCCATTCGAACAACAAAATGTATACAAATCAAGCTCTAGGTGTGTGGATAATGATAGAAGCAGAAAACCTGGGAAGCAGCATTTTTCAGTGCTGGGGGTTAGAATCCAAGGCCTTCTGCTTGCTAAACACGTGCTCTGCCTCCAAGCTCACCCCAGCCCTGGGAAGTTCTTTTCTTTTCTTTTCTTTTCTTTTCTTTTCTTTTCTTTTCTTTTCTTTTCTTTTCTTTTCTTTTCTTTTCTTCTCTTCTCTTTTCTTTCTTTCCTTTCCTTTCCTTTC
>JAJEJO010000484.1:336543-377008 GCA_020662805.1 Glaucomys volans
TTCCTTTCCTTTTCTTTTCTTTTCTTTTTTCTTCTTTCTCTCTCTTTTTTTTTTTTTTTTTTTAACTAGAGATTGAACCCAGGGCCTGGTACATTCTAAACAAGTGCCCTACCAAATTTTCTTCTCAAAGGTCATTAGTGTTGCAGGACAAGGAGACTGAAGGCTGACTGCCCATGGGAGCCCTGGCTCTTCCACTTCCTGTGGGAACTCTCCAATTTGGTGTCTGTTATGGTTTGGATGTGAGGTGTCCCCCCAAAAGCTCATGTATCAGAGGGTTTCAAGTTCGAGGCCAGCCTGGGCAACTTAGTGAGAGTGAGACAGGGTTTCTCTAAGTGAAAAAAAGGAGGGGGGTGCTTGGGATGTAGCTCAGAGCCCCCAGGTTCAATCCCCAGTAACACCTCCCCCATAAAAAGATTCCTTATTGGCTTTAGAACCAGAGGGTGGAACACAGTTTGTACCCCAGATAACTGTTCATCCCAGGCAAATCAGTGTTCGGTCACCCTAACACCCCATCTACTCCTCAAATCATTCAAACAAATTTTTTTGTAGTGCTGGTGATGAAACCCAGGACCTCATCCACACCAGGAAAGGGCTGTGCTACTAAGTTATATGCCCTGCCCAGGAATTCCTCAACTCTTTCCTTCTTTCCTCCCTCCCTCCCTCCTTCCCTCCCTCTCTCCCTCCCTTATTTCCTTCCTTTCTCTCTCTCTCTCTCTCTCTCTCTCTCTCTTCTTGTTTTGGTACTAGGGATTGAACCCAGGGGTGCTCTACCACTAAGCTACATCTCCAGCCCTTTAAAAATTTTTGAGACAGGTCTCACTGAGTTGCTTAAAGGACTTCCTAATTACTGAGGCAGTCCTTGAGTTGGCAATCCTCCTGCCTCAGCCTCCTGAGTTGCTGGGATTACAGGCATGTGTCACCATGCCTGGCTCCTCCAATATTGATGAAGACTTAGCTCATGTATTTATTTGACATGTAAATGTCCCCTGACTCCTTCTCAATAATGTCTGAATCATCAGATTTGCTAAAAGAAAAAGGAAGATAGGTTTTGAACTGCTCTCCAGCTTTCAGATTCTTCCAGGCAAGAGCAACCTCCCCACTGCAGCAAATTGGACCCTGTTGGTACAGCTGCGAGGACGGTATTTCATATCCTCCTCCCCCTCAACCTTCACCTTGTTTCATAGGAAGGGATTTGTTTAAGGTCCCATAGAGTTGGAGGGCTAGAGGATGATAAAATTACACAAGCCGATATGGTGGTTTATAGAAGTATCATCATTCAATCCAGTAAGTGGGCACCTCAGCCCACCTGCAAGACCCCATTTCCACCATGCTTATCTGCCCAGGGTGATCCAGGTGTCACTCCCTGCTGAGTATGAAGCTGGTCTGGAGACATAAATGTTCCAGAGCTCACAGTCTGGAATTCTGACCCAACAAACCCCATCTTGCTCTAGGGATAATGTTCATGGATGGGTCTTCCTGGGCATTTCCAGTCATTTCCCTCATTTGAGTCACTATCCTTGTCCTGTACCCACAGGGCCTTTAGGATGGCGGCTGTCCTGATGTGGTCAGATCTGGGTTAAGAGGGAGGGCTGAACTCAAATGGGAAAATGTCCCCTGAAGCAACAGTTCAGCCTGGAGTGATTTTCCATGGGAGGTCAAAGGAGACAGGCTGTCATTCCAGTTGGGTCCTTTAGTTAAAAGAAATAGAAACTGAGTAACGTAGAAACACAGGAATCTGTTGGAAAGACAGAGAGGAGCTCATAAGCCCAGAGAAAAGTGAGGACCGTTCTGAAAACGACAGCACAGAACAATCATTAAGGTGTGGTCTCTTCAAGGTCAGAATAAAGCAGCTCCCGCCATCTTCAGCCATCAGGTCTATGTGCCAGACCCCAGGTTCCTTGAAGAGAATTGGATTGACCTGCTTTGCTTCTATGCTTTTCCTTCAGCAGGACAACTTTATTGGTAGGACCTAATGGTGAAGGGTGCGAGTGGGAGAGGAGAAAGTTGCTTTATCAAAAGAAGGTGCTGCACATGACAGGCAGGTCAAACAGCGGATGTCTATCACACAGGCAGGTGCCCTGTGGCCTGCTTAGAGCCATGGTCTTAACGCCCACCTGGATTTCAGAGACAGGGGACAGAGGTGAGCTTAGTCATTTGGTGGAAAGTTGATAGTGAGCTAGCAGTGTGGTGCTGGAAAGTGTTTCGTTTTAAACCCGGATGATATCCTCCCAGAAGAAACTTAGAGATCACCAAAAATTCTAAAGAACTTTGTTGTTGTTTTGGATGCTGGGAATTCGAACCCAGGGCCTTGTGCGTGCACTGTACCACTGAGCTATCCCCCCAGGCACAGAAAAGAGAATTAAAAACACCATGCATAATTCTACTTCCTAGTGATAACCACAGTTTATTTTTTAGGGTGTTTCTCTCCTACGGATTGTTTTTCACGAAGCTGAGATCACGCTGTGTATGTGATTTGGTATTTTAATGTTTAAGCACGAACAGTAATCCCACAACTGCTAGAAGAATACCTTTGTGACGTTGGTCTAATGAACAGACCTGACCTGTGGAAAAGGTAGAAGAGACCTTTCCACAGTTCTGCCGACACTGGGGCCCAGGCAAGTATTAGCCAGCTTGGGAAGTGGCCAAGGCCTGTCCTTCATTCCAGAGGATGTTCTCTCTGGACACAATCCAAGGTGGATGGGAACTTCCACTGACCCTGTCTTGTGTAGGGAGGGGGCTGCCACCTCCTCATTAGAGTCCATGGAAGCCCCTTGTGTTTAGGACTCAGGAGATGAGCCTGTAGACCATCCTCATGGGTTTTAGTAGGTTCTGATGAATGTCAACCTTGTCCATCTGACATGCATAGACCACAATTCCATTTATTCTCTGAAGCAGGCACTGCCTTTATTTAGTCACCTGAAATGATGTTAAGAACACTCTTCATGAATAGCGAAATCACCAGGAAGGTGGTATTAAAGGGAGTTGAAATACAGCCAGAGTCATCTTAATAATGCACCATGGAGAGTCAAATGTGTGTATTTAAGCTCTTGAACCTGTGTATTTAACAAGTAGAAACGGAGAGTTTGCCTGTTTCAGCCTTTGCTGACATTTGCTAAGGGATGGAATTCAAGGGGATAGAAGAGTTCAAAAGTCTGTCATCCAGAGCTAAAGGAATCTGGACACCTACCACAATTAACTCTCAGGAAAGAGTAGCCAAGAGTCTACCTCTCAGGACTGGGTAAAAATTGGGTAAAATCACTCTTTTTTTTTTTTCTGATAGGAAATCTCACTGTCTCACTATGTTGGCTAGACAGTCTCAAACTTAAAATTCTGATTCGCCTCCTGAATAGTTGGGACTTCAACCATATGCCACTTACCCCCAGCTAAAACCATTCATGAAGGCTTATATCCGTGGAAGAACATTATACAACTTTGCTGTTTGATTCATTCCATGTGACTCGAGGGGCCAGCCTCTCATTCCAGTACCTCCAGGGACACTTGTTTTTCTTTGCTAAGACACTTTACTCTGCACAAAGAGGCCTCTCAGGTCAAGGCTGGGGAATGCCGAACCACTGGGAGCACCAGGCTTGGTCTAGTGACACATGAGGGACTCTGGTTGGGGGCTCCAGCCTCTTTGACTCCCTCAATTCTTGTTCTATTCACTAAATTCTGTTTAATTCATTCATTCGGTTGTTCAGTGAGTAAATTTTAAGCACTATTGTGTGCCAGTTATTGTGTTAGGTATAGAGTTGTCAAGGTCCCTGCCCTTGTGGCTTTTAGTCTAGTTAGGGAAACAGACAAATAATGTTATATAAGAAACATGAGTGGAGTTATGAGAGGCTTTGGTCTGGGGGACGGAGAAGGCTTCTTCCAGGAGAAGCTTGTAAGTGGAGGTCTAAAGGATGCTTCGGGAATTAACTAGATCGAGGTCATAGGGTGGGGGTGGAGGTCCAATTTCCAAGCAGGCAGAGCAGCAGGTGTATAATTTCTATGCCATGGAGATTCAGATGGAGGGAGTACAGAATGGCCTTAGAGGAGTGTGTGGCCTTCTGGGGAGGCCGTTGTGGCTGAGGTGCATGAACTGGAATAATAATGACGGCAGAGGAGACCGGGGAGGTGGGTACAAGCCCTGTTGTAAGCATCTTTTTAGGATTTTAGTCCTTTTATTTTTTTTTTTTTTTTGCAGTACTGGGAATTGCTCTACCACTGAGCTACATCACCAGCCTCTTTTATTTTTTACTTTCAGACAGGGTCTCCTTACATTGCTGAGGTCTCACTAAGTTGCTGAGGCTGCCCTCAAACTTGGGCTCCTCCTGCCTCAACCTCCAGAGTTGCTGGGATTACAGGTGGGTTCCACCACACCAGTGTCCTTTTTTTTTTTCTTTTCTTTCCTCTCTACCATGGAGCTACATCCCCAGTCCTGTTTATTTTTTTATTTTGAGACTTTATCTCACTAAGTTGTCCAGGTTGGCCTCAAATTTATGATCCTCCTGTCTCAACCTCCCAAATCAGGATTACAGACATGTGCAACCACCCCAACAGATTTTAGTCCCTCTTTCAAGAGGATAGAAAAGACTGAGAACTTTAAAGTTAACAGTGGGTGGATGGGGAGATCGAGAGGAATGATAGATCTACATATAAAACCACACCGGCTACAATGCAGAGAACAAACTGATTGGGCCTGAGTGAATGTTGGGGGAAGGCGATCCCACCAGCTTCCTCCCTGCCATCCCTATATCCCTATAGCCATGATCCCCAGGTCCAGACTTTCCTTGTCTCCCTTTGTCTCTCTCTCTCTCTCTCTCTCTCTCTTTGATACTGAGGATTGAACCCAGAGGCACTTAACCACTGAGCAACTTCCCTGGTTTTTTAATTTTCTGTTTTGCACAGGGTCTCATTAGGTTGCTGAGGGCCTCACTAAATTGCTGAGGCTGGCTTTGAACTTGAGATCCTTCTACTTCAACCTCCTGAACCACTGGGATTACAGGCGTGCACCACTGCACCCAGCTACCTTTCAACTTTCATCAACAAAGCAACTTGGTGAGACCCTAAGCCACTTAGTCCCTTTTTCAAAATAAAAAACAAAAAAGACCAAGTGGTAAAGCACCTCTGGGTTCAATCTCCAGTATCTCCCCTCCCCCCCAAAAAACTTACATCAAGAAAATTGATGATCCTTCATTGGGCTCAAAATACAGTTAAAACTCCTTAGTCTGACCTACAAATCCCTTCAAACCTGGCCATTATCTCCCCCTCCAGTGTCACATCCAACCACTTGTCCTCAAGTACTCTGTGCTTTAGTCCATGAAAAGGAGAGTCAGAGCTAGGCAGCAGTTCAAGGGCAAGAAGTACCACAAGCCAAGTCCAAGGCTGAGTCCATGGTCCAGGAGGTCAATACAAAGTAGAGCACCAGACACTGGCTGGGGCGAGCGTTTCAGGCCACCGTCCACAGGAGTGTCAAGGACCAACATGTGGGAAGCACTCAGGGACAAGGCATGTGGGGGCCTGGACATAAGACCAGAGGTATAATTGCTGAGAGATGGGGACTGAGGACAGGGCCCTGAGCACCTTAATGGCTGCTTAAGGGCAGGACCCCCACCCATGGAGAACTGAGGTTCCAGGACAGCCAGGACCCCAAAAGTCAAGATCAGGCAGTTGAGATAAGGCAGTGTGAGGTCCTGGGTTGGACCCCCAGCAGGGGTTGGGTGGGGGGATATTTGGGACTCAGAAGGTTAAGGTCAAAGGCTGACTTGAGGAGGACTTGATAGGAGAAAGAGAACTACATAAAAGTTCCTCATACTCTTCCTGCCTGGAACCAGAATGAATCCCAGAGTGGGAGCAAGGCTAAGTAAGCCTCCGGCAGGAACAGAGGTAGAGAGCATTTGAGAATGGAGCCAGGCAGCTCTGCCATGGCCTCACCAAGCCACAGCTCATGCCAAGCCATGGCTCATCCTCATGGCACACACAATTCAGGGACGTTCAAGATTAGTCCCATGAACCCAAGACCCAGGATTGTTCAGGAGACCCACCCAATGTGAAAGGTGAATTAAATCTCAACATTAGTGTGTTTCTGAGAGTAGCTCTCTAGCTCTAAGGAGGGTCTCTGGAGGCCATGACTGGGTCTGGTTCACATGGCAACTAGAGGATTATGACATACTCAGAGGATGGTGAGGTCACAGAACACAGGCCTTAAAGTAAGTGAACCATGTGTGCCTCATTTATTTTTAAAAGAAACCTCTGAGAAGAGCTTAGAACAATTTTTTCCCCTGAGTGCCATTTCCCAAAGGTACTCACAGAACAATAAGGTGTGACTGTAATGGCTGCACTGAGTTGTCTTTTGGACAGTGTTAGAAGGGACATAAAGAAGGTGGACAGAGAACTAAGACAGCTGAGATGCATCGATGAATTCAGCACCCGATGCCTGTGCGACTTGTACATGCACCCGTACTGCTGCTGCGACCTGCACCCCTACCCGTACTGCCTGTGCTACTCAAAACGGTCCCGCTCCTGCGGCCTGTGTGACGTCTACCCGTGCTGCCTGTGTGACTACAAGCTGTACTGCCTTCGCCCGTCCCTCAGGAGTTTGGAGAGGAAAGCCATCAGAGCCATCGAGGACGAAAAGAGAGAGCTTGCCAAGTGAGAGAAGTCACTGTTAGATCTTTAGAGTTGGTTGATCAGCCTGATAAGTTGGAATGGGGGGGGGGGCGTGTAACAATTGATACTTGAACAAAGATAAAGTGTTCAAGATAAGGACTCCGGTGACTTAGGAAAGATTTAACAAAAGAAGAGTAAATGGGTCCATGATGGGAATTGTGAGATTCTCCAAAGACAATGTGACGATGGCGACTGGCAGCGTAGTTGGTGGTTGATAGCGGGAGTGCCAACTTGACAAATTAGGTGGCTTTAATGAGGGAAAGAAATAGGGGGTGCCATTAAAAAGCTATTGAAAGCAGCAAACTAAACATTTTTTCTGGTTATGAGTGAAGTGATTTGAGTATATTTGGACTTACAGAAATGCCTGCAGGACAAGTAATAATAATTGATCAAATCCTTAATGTTTGCCAGAGGCTTTAGAAGCAGGCGAACAAATTGAACAAAAGAGGCATTTCCTTCATTTTGTAGGAAAATCTCTCTACCCTTTCTCCCAACTCCAGGCAAAGACTTAAAGTTCCTCTGGAGTCAGGGCATTACATTGGCCTCCCCCTCCAACTCCAGGAAAGTTGTGCAAAAAAACTACAGAACCGAGTTGCCACTTTCCCAATAGACTTGAGTGGGTTTTCATCAAATTGGGGGATTTAAAAAATGTTTTGGTTTTGATTATATTTTCTTTTCTTGCCTGGAGCAAAGAAGGAAACTTTTCTGTCTACATAAGCCATTAGGTCTGTTACTACAGATGATAAAGGTGGTAGAAAGCATTGTCCTCTGGCTAAATAAATTATGGTCCATCTAAACTTTGGAACCATTTGTAGAGGTTAAAAGGATGGATGAGGCCTGTTCCCGTATCGATGTGGTAAGTGAAAAAAACAAGTACAGAAAAACTGTGTTCAATGTGGTCTTATTTTTTAAAAAAGATAAGCATAGATGAAATACCTAGAAAAATAGATGGATGGGGGGGTGGGGGGGTCTAGAGGGGTGCCTTGACGACAGTGACAGTGGTGTTTCATCGGAAAGGGCAACAGGACACTGATTGTCGAGGTCATCAGCCTTGGCCAAAGAGCAGGACTGGCCCTCCCTCAGAGGCTGGAATGGAGTTTTCCCCTACAGATTCAGCCACATTCTCTTTGAACCATTGTTTATTTTTACTCCTTAGGAGTAAATAATCAAGTTTATAAACTGTTCACTCTGTGAGATAGGGCTCCTCCTGAGCAGGTCTTTGCCCACGACCCCACACCTCAGGTCTTCTGAGCCTCCCTCTTCCCACACCCCCCAGGGGGAAATGCCTCCCTGTCCTTTGCCATCAGGTTCTTATCCCTCTTCAGGAGGCCCTATTTCTTGGTGCTCAGTTGGCACAACTTTAAATTTCATTCCCAGCACAGTAGTTCATACGAGAGGTAACACTTTCTCCAGTTTGTGGTGCTTATTCTGACAATGTCTGGGTTTGTGTGTGTGTGTGTGTGTGTGTGTGTGTGTGTCCCTGTGCCAGCAGCAGTATGTGAAGCTGGTGATTCCTTACATTAATTCCTGGATCTCTGAACAGATAACTCCAAGACCATTTTAGAAATGACCTCAGGCTTGCCCTGTTTTACCTCTTCCCAGCCACTTTTCTTCCCATTCATATTACCTGGTAAGATTTCTATGCTCTAATTCTGACAGCTTGACATCTCACTGTCCAAAGGGCTTAGTGTCACCTGTAAACCTAAATCTTCAATTTTCCTGAATTGGGGTGAAAATGTTAAGCCCTGATCCCAGCTCCAATCCCAGAGGACTCATGCCATTAATATTTTTTCTTCCAGTGAAATACCTCTTCTTTCATGTCTCTAAACTAGCTCCTGATCCTAAGTAGATCCTGATGACTAAATTAGATCCAGAAATATGATGTCAATACAATTTTTTAAAAACAATTTTTGGTGTGAAAACTTGTCCAAGGTTTTGTGGGTTTAGAATTCATATTCACATGACCTTTAACCTTTTTTCAGAATGCTGAGGCGTTGGTTGGTTATGATGTCTTTTCAGATGTCATGCTGTGTTGTCCAGAAGATTCTTTGTTCCTTGTCTGTAGTTGCCTCAGCCCCATTGAAATTACTTTCTATACAAGAGTCAATTTGCTCTGTGTCTGGGTGTTACTTTAATAATTGGTAAAAACCCTTGGCCAATAATTTTAAAATTTCATCCAAAAGTTAAGTTTCTTGAACATTCCTGAGTATCTATCATTATGTGTGTGTGTATATATATATATATTATATATAAATGTTATAGGTTTATATATATAAATGTTATAGATTTATATATATAAATATTATATGTGTTAGTATAAATGTTTTTTCTTTAGACTAGGCATAAAAGGTCCAATTCACTTCCATTATTTCTTTTCTTTTTCTTTCTCTCTTATTTTTTTTTTTCCCTTTTTTTGGTACCCATGGCCTTGGGTTCATTCTTGCTTGAACAGCTGCTTCAAAAGTCCATGTCAGAGCCGGGCATGGTGGCGCACGCCTGTAATCCAAGCGACTCGGGAGGCTGAGGCAGGAGGATTACGAGTTCAAAGCCAGCCTCAGCAACTTAGCGAGGCCCTAAAGCAACTCAGTGAAACCCTGTCTCTAAATAAAATACAAAATAGGGCTGGGGATGTGGTTCAGTGGCTGAGTGCCCCTGAGTTCAATCCCCGGTTCCAAAAAAAAAGTCCATGTCAGGGCTGGAGACTTAGCTCAGTTGGTAGAGTGTCTGCCTTGCAAGTACAAGGCCCTGGGTTCGAATCCCCAGCACTACCAAAAAAAAAAGCCCTTGTCAGCCAGGTGTGGTGGTAAATGCCTATAATCCTAGCTACTACTTGGGAGGTTGAAGCCGGAGGATACCAAATTTGAGGTCAGCCTACGCGACTTAGCAAGCCCTGTCTCGAGATGAAATAAAAAGAACTGTGGGCACAGCTCGGTGGTAGACTGCTTGACCACTTTGGGTGCTTGCAAGACCCTGGGTTTAGTCCCCAGTACCCCAGGGGTTGGGGGAGGGGATGCAGTGTCTTCCTTAGTAGGCACGCAGCTCAGCATTTTTCTTTCTTTGCCTGCTCCTTCCCCAGTTACCTTTTGCACCCCAAGCACTAGCAGTGTCCCTGACTCATCCTTGCTCTTCTGGATTTAGAAGGACTGAGGTAACTGAATTTGGTTTCCTTTGGGGAAGCCACACATCAGCCTGCATTAAGTTTGTACCTGATTAGCCACTGTACTTCATGGGTTCCCTGTCCTCTCTACTAAAGCTAGAGAAACAAACCAGCTCCAAACCCTGATCATACAGTTTATGATCTAATGAACAGATGCCTGGTGTGGCTCCGACACCTGGCACTAGTCCTTGTGGCCAAATGAATCTTGGTTTGCAGTTGTACCTTGAGCTACACTGGCCTCACCCTCTGTACCCTTCTTTGGTACCTAGAAATGGATCGTGAGGCTGAGCTTACATCCACTCACCTGAGCACCAGGGTTGGCCTGAATCTCAACAAGAAATTCCCTCAAAGCCCCCACAAGAGGGATGCCATCTCAAAACTTCAAAAATCTTCCCTCTCATTTCTTTTTTGGAATCCCCTTACCCTCATGAATTCGAAGTTTTCAGTGAATCTGCTTTTACTTAGTGAGTCTGTGCCAGACCGGGGCTTTATGGCTCGTGAAAGACTGGCTTTCCACAGCCAGCCAGCTTCCCTGTGCCAGGTGAGGGGCAGAAGAGTTGGCCCCTGGTTGCTCTCTCATCATAATCTCTTTGTATCCGTTGTCTTGGAGCCCAGTCCCCGTGGTTGCAAGGGTAGGCGGTGCCACCTAAGGCCAAAGCAATTCTTTCTTCCTGAGCGTATGTCACTAGGGGTGGAACCCAGGGGAGCTATACCCCTGAGCACCTCCAGCCCTTTTCATTTTATTGTGGGATAGGATCTAAGTCACCCAGGCTGGCCTCGAACTTGTGATCCTCTTGCCTTTTGAGTAGCTGGGACTATAGCTGAGTGTTACCATACCGAGCTGGTGAAAAGCATTTCTGTTATTTAGTTTGACCTTACTGTTTAATGATGAAGACTTGGACCTTGGTCACTTAAAAACCCAGATTTTAGCCGGGCATGGTGGCGCACGCCTGTAATCCAAGCGACTTGGGAGGCTGAGTCAGGAGGCTCACGAGTTCAAAGCCAGCCTCAGTGACTTAGTGAGGCCCTAAGCAACTCAGTGAGACCCTGTCTCTAAATAAAATACAAAATAGGGCTGGGGATGTGGCTCAGTGGCCGAGTGTCCCTCAGTTCAATCCCTGGTTCCAAAAAACAAACAAACAAAAAAACAAAACAAAACAAAACAAAAAACCCAGATTTTGTCTGGGTCTTTGTTTTTCATTTACTGTTGTGAAAAAATAACTACATTCTAGTAATATTAAGTGTGATATGTTGGTTTTGAAAGTAGTATTTGGTGAAGTTGCCAGGTTTATTTTTTGTTTTGCACCAATAGTACCGGTTACTTGAACAAATAAAAGCTTTGTGAAGTTGCTTCCTTTATCAGGAAAGAAAAAAAGAAAGAAAAACCACCTCAGATTGTGGGTAAGTCTGTTTAAGGAAGGAATGAAGAAGAAGACTTATTCTTTATTGAGTGAAATCTGTGTACCCACATTCAATCAATTCTCCTAGTGTCTCTTGGGCTGCTCTCGTCTCCATCATCTTACAGATGATGAATCAGATTCAGGGGCACACTCCTGATCACTAGGACATGAGAGTCCTGACTTGAAGACACATTCACCTGAATCAGAAATTCCTGTGCTTCACCACCTGGACAGTGGTTCTCAAAATGCGGTGGATCAAAGTGGATCAGCATCAGCAGCAGCATCTGGCACATACTAGAAATGCAACTTCTCGACTCCACACCAGACCTACTGAATCTGAAACTCTGGGGAGTGGGGGGTGGGACCCAGACACCTGTGTTTTATCCAGCTTTGCAGGGAAACCAGCTACAGCTGACCACACTACCCCACTCCCTGTTGAGTGATATTATCTGTTGTGTCCATGCAAAAGTCCAGGGAAGAGAGAAAAGGCAGGAAAAGAGGGGAGAGGGAAAAGAAAGGAGAAAAGAAAGCAAAAGTATTCTAGCAAAGCTTAGAGGAAGGCCTACTTCCCCTTGCTCTCGGGTGGATATAGCAATTTTTGACATCTTTTTACTTTATTAATCACAGGATGAATATTAGTTATATCTGTATGAAGATGGCTGCTTACACAGCTCATCGTGGGTGTGGGTGGTGTGTTCACATTCAGGGGTGTGGTCTGATGTACAGGTGAAACTCATTTCCAGCAGAGCAAAAAGGACCAGCACAGAGTGCAGCCACAGGCGCCTGTGGTCTGAAGCTGTCCCCAGCTTTTCTATGTCTTCAACAGAGAACCAAAGGAACTGAGTCCCCTGTGTGTACCGCAGCTAAGCTTCATCTCAGTGATAAAAACATAGGAGGCCATCTCCCTCTGCCCAGAACCCCACAGAGCTATGGGAAATCCATTTAAGCTGATGGGCTCCTCACCAGGAAAGAGTCAAGTTGCAAGTTCAGAGTTGAGTCTGATGAGCAAAATGTGACTCTTGCAAATTCCCTTAAACCCACACATTCTTGCTCATAACCACTGAACTGAAAGCAAGAAGAGACCTGAGCTGGCCAAGAATTTTAGGCAGTTTCTCAAAAGACCCCCGGTGTGGGACAGCTGTACCACTGCTGCAGGGCCAAAGAAGCCAAAGTGGTAGGAATAGGGGAGAAAGGGGGACTCAAGCAACAAAATGCTTGAAGTTGGACCTGGTATTCACGCCTCTAAGAGGAGATGGACCCGGGAGCTGGCCTTGTCTGATGGGTCCGGCTCCCAGAACCATCTCCTACAGAGGCAGGAAGGCTTAGTCTGGCAGAATCAGCCCAGGCAGTTGCTGGGGCCCTAGAAATCCTGCTTGGGGTCTTTGGCCCTCTTTTGTTAGGCCAAGCCCCCCATCTTTACAGCAGGATTTGGTGCTATTTGACTCAGCACACATGTACACCCTGAGGGCCTGCTCTGCTTTGTGCTTCACTTATGGCCTTGGTTACTCTACCTCAAGCTCTGATCTTATTTTTTGGGTACTAGGGATTGGGTACCAGGGACACTTTACCACTGAGCCACGTCTGCAGCCCTTTTTACTTTAGTTTGAGACAGGGTCTCACTAAGTTGCTGAGGGTCTTGCTAGGTGGCTGAGGCTGGCCTTGAAGTTGCAATCCTCTTGTCTCAGCCTCCTGAGTCACTGGTATTGTAGGCCTGCCCAGCTTCAAGTTATGATCTATCCAGAGAGAGCAACGTTTCTAGAGTTTGCACTGTTCCCCTCATTTTTGTGAGCTATTCTCTGCCCATCCAGTGAGGTAATGTGTTTGATCTCTGGTTTGTCTCTCAGAGACAGCAATTTCAGAGTCTAATTCTCTTTCTTTCTTCTTAGTACGGCCTAGGGCATCCCAGTACACCCAGGGCAAAAAAGATTACCGTACCCCTGCCACCCTGAGGTTCCTGGAGTTGGGAGTAGAAATGGAGCTGAGTGACTGTGACAGTCCTCTGGGTACAGCACTCAAGTTGTTTGTTTGCCTGTGTCTCCTAGGACCAAGTTCTACTTGGTCATCTTATAATTAGCCATTAAGAGTCTTGGTTTAGGGCTGGGGATGTAGCTCAGTTGGTAGAGTGCTTGCCTCACATGCACAAGGCCCTGAGTTCATATCCCCAGCACCACAAAAAAAAAAGGGTTTTGGTTTATAATTTTCAGTATAAGTGGATCACACTATTAAACCAATCCTGTGAAGGTTTGTCAAGTGAAAAGTAGAGATCGAGTGAAAAGTAGAGATTAAATTCAGTATGTGTAACATGAATTTAAGAACACATACAAAACCCTGTGTGTAAACACACATACACACACACACACACACACACACACACACACACACAGAAAGTATAACACCAAAAAAGTTAAGTGTTGTATGGGTTATGAGTATTTTTAAAATATTACATCTTTTTGTCTCTATTTTCTGGACCTATGTAACTAATGCAGCAAAAGAAGTAAATGTTTAAACAAAATTCAGCTTAAAAATGTGATACAGTGATAATCACATGTGCATCAGAGTTTTGTGAAGATGAATGGAATAATTCTTTTAACATGCTTAGCACTTTCCATGGCGTATTGTAAACAAACAGCAACAACAACAAAAAAAGACAAAAGCCTAGCATCTTAACTACGTGCCAATCACCATTGCAAATATTTTTCATGCATTAACTAATTTAAGCCTTACAACAACACAATGAGGTAGGAGACTACTTACTGTCCCAATTTTACAGATGAGGAAACTGAGACACAGAGAAGTTAAGAAACTTGTCCACATGGCTGAGCTGAAATTTAAATTTTGATACTCTATGAGTCTGTGCTCTTGGACACTTGGCTTTACTAGTTCTTGATGTATCCTAACTGATTCATCAGTGTGAGCTGCTGTTAATTTCTTAATGTTGAGGACTTACATGGTAGGACAAGATAGCAACAGTCAGTTTCTCTAGGAACCATGACAATGGCATTTGACAACCAGCTCTGATTTGTAACATTTTCCACTTGCTATGGTGTAAATACTCCCACCATGATTGATTTTGAACTATTAATGTGGATTCACTAAATGAGGAGCTGGGGAAAGAAGCACACAATGAGCTCTTGCAAGCTGTTAGAATCCCAACCAGCATGCCACTGGTGGTTGGTTCCATATCTGATGGACACAGCCCTGCCAAAAGGACTGGATTCCTGCTGGAATGAGCCCACTAGAATCTGAGCCACCTCACAGCAGCAAGAGGAGCCAGGCCTAGTGGGCAGAACCAGGACAGATCTCTCCTGGCCTGTCATTTGCTAATGGAGCTTTTCAAGTCAAGTGTCTATATGATTGTCCAATGGTGGAACTGACAGTCATATTTTTATTTTTATTTTTAGACAGGATCTTACTGTGTTTCCTAGGTGGGTGGGTCTCAAATACCTGGGCCTAAGCAAATCATCTGCCTTTCCAGGTAGCTGGGACTACAGGTGCATGCCTGTGCACACCTAGCTTTGACAGCCATCTTAAGCATGTAGCGTTTAGATGGTATCTTTTCAGTTGTGTCCCATTAAAAAATAATATTGTCTATATATAATTGTAGTAACAATAATGATAATGGTAATATTAAAGCAAGATTTGCAACATGCCAAGCACAGTGTTCAGGAGAATGCTATCTCATCTAATCCTCCAACGGTGCTGTGATGCAGGTATTATTATCTCTACTTCACAGATGAGGAAACTGAAGCACAGAGAGGTTAAGGAACCCACCCATGGTTCCATAACTAATAGGAGGAGCTAGAATTGAAACCCAAGAGAAAGATCTGAATAGTCAAGCATTTATCTGACGTCAACAGAGGCTGACAGTGTGATTCACGTAGAGGGACTCTCACTTTTTACTTTATATGTTTCTGTAAATTTGATTTTTCATGATGACTAACATTAGCTTTTGCTATTAAACAGAGAGAGATTCAAATATGGTTTCTCGGGCTATGTCTGAGTTCTGAGATCTTAGCTCCTTCCTCTCACCAGCTCCTTTTTCTCAATTCCAGGCTCAGAAGAACAACAAACAGAATTCTGGCCTCCTCTTGCTGTAGCAGTAACATCCTGGGGTCAGTGAACGTGTGTGGCTTTGAACCTGATCAAGTCAAAGTGCGAGTGAAGGACGGAAAGGTGTGTGTGTCAGCTGAACGGGAGAACAGGTACGACTGCCTCGGATCCAAAAAGTACAGCTATATGAACATCTGCAAAGAGTTCAGCCTGCCGCCATGTGTAGACGAAAAGGACGTAACGTACTCCTACGGGCTCGGCAGTTGTGTCAAGATCGAGTCTCCATGCTACCCTTGCACCTCCCCCTGCAACCCTTGCAACCCCTGCAATCCCTGCAACCCCTGCAACCCCTGCAATCCATGCAGCCCCTGCAGCCCCTGCGATCCTTGCAACCCCTGCTACCCCTGTGGAAGCCGATTCTCCTGTAGGAAAATGATTTTGTAAATTGTGCTTAGGAACCCATGTCTTAGCGAAGTCAGGTACTCCAGCCAGGCAGCTCTTCCAGCATTTCTCTTCCCCTTCCCACGGCCCTTGTTGTTTAAGTACATAGGAAACTGAATACATAACTGCAATCTGCTGCTGTCTGTGCAAGTCTCTTTGTTCCGCCTACTACGGGAGCCCTGCGGAGTTAGTGGGCATTGGAAGAATGAATGGACAGATGCTGAGATCAGCTCTCCTGTGACCTCGTATTCCACTACCTCCATGTTCCAGAAGCATCCCTAGACAGTCTTTCCAACTGGTCCAATGAAATGGCCCAGCCCAGAAAACACACTGCCACTGCAGACACAGAGTACCCAGCACTGAAGGCAAACACTACTTTTTTTCCTTTTGGTGGCACTGGGGATTGAACCCAGGTGTGTTATGCCTCTAAACTACATCACAACCCTTTTTATTTTTTATTTTGAGACAGGGTCTCACTCAATTGACCAGGCAAGCCTTGAATTTGCCATCCTCCTGCCTCAGCCTCCCGAGTCACTGAGGTTGCAGGCACTATCACTCCTGACTCTATGGCAGCTATCTCTTTTCCTTCATTCCCAAAACTGGTTCTAGGCATGAAAGCTCAGCTCAAAGTGCAGGAGTGGAAAAGTACAGCTTTCACAAAATGATCCCATAGTTCTCCTGAATTTGGATCCTCATGGACAGAATCACTGAGCTATTCTTGATTGTTAAGACAGAAATGGGAGTAAAGGAAAAATAAGATGAGGGGAAGGGATGGTTCCAAAACTGACTCTGAGCTGGGCAACTTGGGAGGCTGAGGCAGGAGGATTGCAAATTCAAGGCCAGCCTTGATCCTATATTTAAATAAATAAATGGCCAGGGATGTAGCTCAGGGTTAGAGTATCCCTGGGTTCAATCCTGATACCATGAACAAAACAAAACAAAACAACTCTGACTTTTAGAGGGAACATAAAACCCTCTAATTTGCATAGCAAGTCTTTTCATTAGCCTTAGGTGCATCAGGGTTGAAGTGGTGATTCTCAGCCTTGGCTGCACATGAGAATTCCTTGGGAAGCTTTAAAAATATGCATGCTGAAACTGGGTGTATAGACAATTGATAGAGCAGTTGCCTAGCATTTGCAAGGCCCTGGGTTTGATCCCCAGTACTCTGAAAAAAATAAAAATAAAAAGCCAAACCAAAGGATTTTGGTACTGAAGATTGAACCCATGACCTCAAGCATACTAGGCAAGCCACTGAGTTACATCTCCAATCCTTTTGACTTTTGTGTGTGTGTGTGTGTGTGTGTGTGTGTGTTTTGACACAAGTTCTCATTAAGTTGTCCAGACTCAACCTGCAATCCTCCTGCCTCAACCTCCTGAGTAGCTGGGATTACAGGTATGTGCCACTGCACCCAGCCCAAAAATTTCTTCAAAAGAAGAAAATATACAGATGCCTGTGTTTTCTTTCCAGATATTCTAATGCAATAGATTTGATAGACAACCTGGGTATTGAGATTTTTAAAAGCTTCCCCAGGTAATTCAAGCATACAGCTAAGATCAGGAAGCTCTGGGTGAGATCTTAAAGTCTTTTCTTTAAAAGCTTCCTTCAAGTTCAAGATTGAACTTGATGTTGACAGCAGACAATTTTGCTTTCATTTGAGGGAACTAATGGCCCTCTATTATGAGTGGTGAATAAAAAACATTGAATATTCCCAAAATGTATGACCTAGCAAGTAGATATAAACAAAAATGTTTGTGTGTACTAAATTGTAGAATAGCCCTTATATCTTGCCATTTTTTGATTATATGTTCATAAATATTCTAGTTTCTAAGTTATAAT
Source organism: Glaucomys volans (assembly GCA_020662805.1). NCBI lineage: Eukaryota > Metazoa > Chordata > Mammalia > Rodentia > Sciuridae > Glaucomys > Glaucomys volans. The sequence continues at coordinate 354,080 of JAJEJO010000484.1, forward strand.
TTTATTTTCAGTACTGGAGATGGAATCCAGGATCTTGCACATACTAGGTAAGCACTCTGCCACTGAGCTACATCCCCAGCCTTTTTATAAATTTTATTTTGAGACAGAGTTTTGCTAAATTTCCCAGTCTGGCCTTGAACCTAGGATCCTCCTGCCTCAGCCCTCCAAGTAGCTGAGATTACAGGTGTGCTCCACCATAACCAGTTAAAGTTATAGTATTTTTTCTTTTTAGTGGTATTAGGGATTGAACCCAGAGGTTCTCTCCTACTGACCTATATTCCAAGACCCTTTAATTTTTAAAAAAATTTTGAGAGAGGGTCTCCTACATTACAGAGGCTGGCCTTTAACTTGTGATCCTTCTGCCTCAGCTTCACTGCGATTACTGTTGGGCACCACTGCACCAACTTTTAAGTTATAAATGTTTTTAACAAATTTCATCCTATAAAGTCAATGGAATCTCACTGGAGCCTTAGTTCCTTGAACACATGGGGAACTCTGCCCTCTGGAAGGGGACATTCCAGGGCACTCCCAGGAACAAACAGCTCATTTTTCTATTCACCCACCCACCTTCTCACCCTCCCATTAGTCCAATCATTCATCCATTTATCCATCATCCTGCCAGCCTGACTTCCTCATTTGAAACGCCAGGTACTGTGCTCTGCAACAGGAATGGAGAAAAAAATACCTTTTCAAGAATGCTTTAAATTAAATGCAAGGGATGGAGAGTGTAAAATGGGAATTACAAAGAAACTGAATTTAAAAGGGCTAGGAGAGGGCAGGGGGGCCTTCCAGACTCGGCCCATAGGCATTTTCATGGTGTGCATCATTGACATCACTCCCTGGCAGGATGCCTCAGGGAAGCCAGAGCGTGGCCTGTGGAGAATTGGTTTCCTTCATCTGCTGGCCACCCTCACAGGAAAAGACTTTGATATAAAGACAAGTGGTTATTGACTGAGTACCTGCTCTGAGTAGGGCACAGAGCCAGGCGCTATTGTTAATAAGTACCTTTCCAGGAACTTCTGTAGGGGAAGGCAAGACCATCATCTGTGGCATAATTGTTAAAGCACTTGACAGCCTGTAACCAGAGCTACATTGTCTGGCGTGCTTGTGAAGTGCCCTCTAACATCAGCAAAGTGCATGTGGGAGGTGAAGCCAGCCAGATGAGGAGGCAGGGCGTGGGTGCGGCCTTGTCTGAGGCCTTGGGGAAAAGCACACAGCAGGGGTACCTGACAACAGGAAGGAAATAGAGCTGAGGGAGAAGAAGAAACATTCACTGTTTCCAAAATTGTCAATGCACCCCTGGGTTTGGACAGCCCTGCCATGGTTTTGAATGCAGTTTTGTAGATCAGAGTCCATCTGTAAATGCTTTGCTTCATAATGGGCAATGGGTGGTAGTGACTCTTGAAACAGGCAGGACAGGAAGTTGGCCTAGCAGGGAACTGAAAGATGAGACTCTATGTCACTATCCACATGTGTGTAATGGATGAATGCCTAGATTAGGTAGATATGCCACCTTTTAATTAATGTGCTTGGTTAATTGTATTGAATTAAGTTTGAAGAGAAGATAAGTTAGTGTTCATGGAATATATTCCAGAACTGAAGAGCTATTTAATTGGGAGGCTGAGGCAGGAGGTTCACAAGTTCAAAAACAGCCTCAGCAAGTTACTGAGTCCCTAAACAACTTAATGAGATCCTGTCTCAAAATAAAAAATAAAATAGAGCTGGGAATGTGACTCAGTGGTTAAGCGCCCCTGGGTTCAATCCTTGGTACAAAACAAAACAAAAAACAAAAAATAAAAAACTGCTTTTACTGAAAATATATTTTAAAAACCACAATATTCAGCATTAAAAATGTGTCCACTAATAAAACATTTGGAATTAATACTGCTATAGAAGGAATATGGTCACCATGTCTTTGGAAACAATGGTAACCAGACACAAACAAGCTTTATTCACCATTTTTCCCACTTATGTTTGTAGTTATTAAAACCTGGGGTTGTAGCTCAGTGGTAGAGTGCTTGCCTAGCATGCATGAGGCACTGGGTTCAATCCTCAGCACTGCATGCAAATAAATAAATAAAATAAAGGTATCATGTCCATCTACATCTAAAAATATTTTTTTTTAATTTTAAACCCTTATTAATTGAAATGAATCAAGATTTACTATTGGTTCTATAAAAAGCACATATCCCAGATTATCTGAAACAGCCCAGATTTCCAATGACTGCATACTGTTTGGGTTGGGAAGATGTGGTCCCCTTGTGCCACCTGTGTGGTCATCGGGTCTCCTGGTAGAGGTGAGAAGGAGCTAGTCTAGTGTAGATCCTTCAGGTAACACCTGAGAACAGCAGAAAAAAAAGGGAACAGGGACAAAAGGGGTGCTGGGGAGTAGCTGACAGCTGGTGTGCCAATGTGGGCAGGAAGCCTAGGGCCACAATTTGAGAAAAACAACCTGATGATAGGTTAGGCAGCTGCCCTGGAAGAGGAAGTTCTCTTGAGTGAGCACCTCAGTTGCCTTCCGTATCATCAGTGCCAGAGGCTCGGCAGCCTTCAGGACCTGACCATGGGCTTCGGAGGAGGCTCTACCTCCCAGGAGGTAGGAGGAGTTCTAGAAGGGTGGCCCCACAGAGTTCATTAGTGAGAGAAGCCTTCATTTCTTCATCTGAATCCACATGAGGACCTATTCTATGTGGGGCAGCCCTGGTGAAGCCAGGCAGGAGGCAGGACACAAATCTGGGGCTTTGAGGAGTTTTCGACCCAGTGGGGAAGATGGATATATAAACTGGTAAGTGATAATCCCACCATATCAAGGACTTCTATGGAGATAGCACTGAGAGGCACTGGGAGAACAGGGTGGTGGGGGTGACCAAGTGGCCCCTGTGGCTGGATCTCAGTCTGTCGTCCCACCCGGTCAGTAGATGAATAGGGAATAATAATGCACTTCACATTAAACTCCTTCTGGGTTGGTTTCCTCCTAGTTTCCCTTTTCTTCTTGGTCTAGTTTCTCCCCTGTAAGGATCTGTCAGAGTCCAAGCAGGAAACAGTACACTCAGCTGTGATTTGGAAGACTTTAATGCAGTAACTTTACAGAGGCATTGGGGAGTTTGACATGAGTGACAAGGAGCATTGACACACACAACAACCACCCACAGGGGGAAGCTGCTCTCATATCTGGCCTTCCAAGTAGGGGAAGAGATGGAGTCCTGGACCAGAGGCTGCGTGATGGGCTGGGGCTGTAGGAGAATGGGTAGAGCAATGGATGGATGGATGGATGGATGGACTTAGAGAAACAAACTCTTAGGATTTGTTCTATCTTCTCCAAAGTCAGGTCACATTGCTTCTTGCAGCTAAAACAGTGCTTGAAGGAGACCCATGAAAACTCTCATTCTGCTGACCCTAGAAAGACCCAGTAATGAACTACTCAGAAGTCAAAGGCAAAATGCTCACTATCTTCCAGGTCCTCTGCTATTCTTCAGCATCTCTGTCTCTCTCTCCCTGTCTCTCTGACCTATGCACAGTCCTTTAATATGTAATGGGAGAGATATTCAGAAGAACATTTTTTTAAACTTGGGATGGAGGGAGGCAATCAAATCAAGAGGGCACTCAAAAAAGATGACAAAAATCGTGCTCAATTATCTAAATATTGTCAGGCAAAAATCATAAAGTCAATAGAGAAATAATAGAGTAGGAAAAAAATAGTCCAAACTTTAATTCACATCCTTACTAGACAACTCAAAAAGCAAAAGACAATTTTGAAATAGACAAGAAGAATGTCTATAGCAACTTTACTCAATCTCCAGAAACTAGATGCACACAAGATGTCCCTTTGTTTTAGCTTTTTCATTGCTGTGACTGAAAGATCCAACTAGAACAATCATAGAGGAGGAAATGTTTATTGGGGGGCTCACAGTTTCAGAGGTCTCAGTCCATAGACAGCTGTCTCCATTCCTTGGAGCTCCAGGCAGAATATCATGACAGAAGACAGTGGCAGAGGGAAGTGGCTCACATGATGATGATGAGAGAGAGGAAGAGAGAGACTCCATTCACCAGATATAAAACATATAGCCCAAAGTCATACCCCCAATGACCCACCTCCAGTCACACCATTCTGGCCTTCAGTTACCACTCAGTTAATCCCCATCAGGGGATTAATTTACTGATTGGGTTAAGACTCTCATAACCCATCATTTCTCCTCTACACCTTCTTGCATTGTGTCACATGTGAGTTTTGGGGGCACATCTCAAATCCAAAACATAACACCCTTAATAAACAAATATGGTATATTCATACAAGGAATAGCATTCCAATAGGGAAAGAAATAAGCTATCAATCCATCAAAAGACATGGACAAAATTTAAATGCATACTGTTAAAAGAAGCCTATCTAAAGAGGCTATAGACTATGTGATTTCAATGACATGACTTCTAGACATTCTAGAAGTGACCAAACTAAAGATAGTAAAAAGATCAGTGGTTGTCAGAGATGTGGTGAGGGTTCTGGGAAGTAAAGGGTTCAATAGGCAAAGCGTGGAATTTTATTCAGTGGTGAAGCCATTCTGTATGATGCTGTCGTGGTAGCCACAGGACATTAGGCATTTGTCAAAACCCATACAACCTTACAGAACAAATGGTAACCCAGTGTGTACACATTTTTTTTAATTAAAAATAAACATTTAGGGCTGGGGATATGGCTCAGTTGGTAGAGTGCCTGCCTTGCAAGCACAAGGCCCTGGGTTCAATCCCCAGCACCACCAAAAAAACACAAAACAAAAACAAAAACAAAAATAAATAAATAAATAAACATTTAGGAGGTGAGGGGGTTCCAGAATAGACTGCAGACTGTGACAAAGGAACCTATATGTGACAGATGTGTCAAAACACCTCACTTAAGGGGATAAGGACAAAGGGGTTGATCTAAGTAACTTTGGAAATTAAGAGTCCATAAGACTAAAGACCAAAAGAACTGCAAAGAAGCATCACGTTGTTGTTGATAGAATAGTGGCCACTTCCTCAGAGGTGACCATGTTCTAAGTCCTGAAACCTGTGGATATGTTACTTTACATGGAAAAATGTGGTAAGGCAAATATGCATGTGTTATTAAACTAAGGAGTCTAAAATGAGGTTATCCTGAATTATCCAGATGGGTCCATGTAATTACACCAATCCTTAGGAAAGAGAGGCAGGAGGGTCCCATCCAGGGTTGGGATGTGATGACAAGTGGAGTTTGGAGAGAAGCCAGCAAGGGATCATGAACCCCAGAATGCAGGTGGCCTCTGGGGGCTGGAAATGGCAAGGAAATGGATCTCCTCAAGCCTGCTAGCACTCTGATAGTGCGACTTCTGACCTCCAGGAGAGGAAAATGTGATTATTTTGAAGCTACGAAGTTTGTGCTACTTTGTTATAGAAACAGTAGAATTCAAATATAGGCTCATATTTTTTATTCTTTGTGGTATTGAGGAATACTCCACCACTGAGCTATATCCCCAGCCCTTTTTATTTTGAAACAGGGTCTTGTTAAATTGCCCAGGCTGGCCTTCAACTTGTGATCCTTTTGCCTCAGTCTCCTGAGCCGATGTTGGGGTGGGGGGAATCACTCCCAGCTATAGGATCACATTTAAGATAGGATCCATCATTCCTACTTTAGTATTTTGAATTCCTAAAGGGAGATTTTTTTTCTTTTTCTTTTTCTTTTTTTTTTTGGAACCAGAGATTGAACCCAGGGACACTCGGCCACTAAGCCACATCTCCAGCCCTATTTTGTATTTTATTTAGAGACAGGGTCTCACTGAGTTGCTAAGGGCCTCGCTAAGTTGCTGAGGCTGGCTTTGAACTTGCGATCCTCCTGACTCAGCCTCCCAAGTCGCTTGGATTACAGGCATGCGCCACCACGCCCGGCTATAAAGGGAGATTTTTATGGAGTAAAAGAAGTATCCTAAGAAACTCAGATTGTAGCTGGGAAAGAGTCAGTCCCAAAGAAGTAAAGTATGTAGAAAATCCTTAAAATATTCTAAAATTATAGAGGGCTGGCAACGATGGATCCTTAACTCAGGCTATGCATCCGAATCAACTGAGGGCTAAAACACTCCTGCGGAGGGATCCTCACCTGGGCTCACAAGAAAACGCAGGTTCCTTGCAGATTTGCTGCATTTAGGAAGAGTCAAAGGCCCCAAGGGCAACCATTACTAGCAGAATGGAAAGTCAGATTGAGTGACCCTGTGCAGAATTTATACATCAATAAGAATAGAACTTTAAACATAGTGTGAAGAAGAGGTAAGAAACAATGAAATTTACAAAATGTACATTAAACACACACACCCATGCAACACTACCTATTCACAAAGATGAGATACATTTTTAAGAACATGTATCAAATCCATAGGATACTCATAGCAGAAGCCTAGGAATAGAGAGGTATGAGATGAGGTATGAAAAGATCATTAATAATACATAATGAATGTAAAAAACCTCAAAATACACTCTACTCTTATGTATATCTAAAAAGAACAAATAAAAAATATGAAAAATAAGAAAACAGGCTCTCTGAATGTACTAGTGATGGTAAAGATATCTGATCAATTCTGCCCTTGGGCTCCAAAAAAGAAAAATAATGGTTTAAAGAAGGTCCAAGGGCCAGCTCTTAATCATTTGAAAAGCTAGGGAAGTAATTCTGATGTGCCTCCAGGGCTCATGCCTACCACAGGTAGATCTGTAAACAATCCTCTAGAGAAAAGGGGGACTCTAAAGAAAGCAAGAAGCAGAGGAAAGACAAAGGCCCCTAAAATGGCAGTTCTTGTGTTAGGACAATGGCGTTATGGGCAATTCTCTTCCTGTATCTTCTACATTATTTTGAATGTCATGATTTTGCTTTTATGTAATTTTAAATGCTATTGACTTTCCCAGAGTTTCTAGGGAGAGTTAAGAGCCATGAGGGAACTCAATAGCCACTTGAGATTTTAAAGTTCAGACTGAATAGCTGCAGGTGCCAAGTTTAGCAAAAATAAACTTTAAGCTGCAGTCCAAATGGGACTTAACGCTTTAAGGCAGGAAGAATTCTTAACAGACCTAAAACATTTCTTCTTATAGGTTGCAATTCACAGTTTAAATAGAGGAAGTGAGTTGAACTAATATTTGCTATCTAAATAAATGACATGATAAATGAGAATATTTATTGGGGAGAGGGTGTCAGGCTGAGTCCTTCCAGAAGCAAATGCAAGACAAGAAGAAATGTGAAAGAAACTAGGAGAGGAACAGGGGAGGGAGCCAGAGTGGCTGAGAGTGGTTTCAGCCATAATACTGGTCTGACCTAAGTGAAGGGGAAGAGCAGGCAAGTAAGTCCTGCAGTCTCAGGATGGGTCTGCATGACTGACAGGTAGTTCAGCCAGTGGCCAGTCAGAGGCGGCCACGCCCCCAGAACTGAGCCAGTGTCCATAGCTCTGCAGCGCCCCGTCTGTGGCTGGAAATAGTCTTCGGGAGGTGGGGCCTTGATGTGATTCTGATGGATTTGAGTCTGACAGCTGGAGGCTGTCTACGATTGGAGAAAAGTGATGCTTTCTCTGTCCGCTGGAGTTCCTTGGCTTTGCCAAGTGCTTATAAACCAAAACTAATGTCTGTGCTTGGACCGCGGTAATGACATCATTCATCAAGTGGTGGCACTTATTTGGTGAGGACAGGAACTAAGTGGAAGGAATTTAAGATTTTTCAAGGACTTGTCTAAAACTTTCAGTTTCTTTTTTGTGTGATGACAAGATTAAGGAATGTGGGAGGTGGAGGACAAATGTCTCTACTTGGAAAGACTTCCCACACCTAACAATAACTGAGAACCAACTCAATGACAGCTCCTACACTACCCCTTTCACGTGCTTCCTATGTGATTGATACTGTTACTATTCCTGCGTTTGGTTCTCCTTGAATTTCACACCACTTGCCCTTTGCCTCAAAGGAAGTTTATGTTTCTGGATTAGAAGGCAGAAGCTGTCCACATCTAGCCTGCCTGCATTTCAGTGGGGGAAAGGGAAGGGGACCATGACTGAATCCTGGGCAGGGGAAAAGAGCAAAAAGAGGTTCCTGAGGTTGTTCCTCAAGTAGTTGGGTGACCTGGCCCTATTCATAGTGCTACCTAGAGAATATAGCAGGATGCAGAAGACACCAGATGCTTCTTTTGGGGCTGTAAGCACTACTCATCCAGAATTGAAGGATAGGCCTTCCTTCATTTGAGGCATGCAACATTGCAGATATGGAGAGATCACCAATAATGTTCAGAATTGATCTCCCACCAGCTTGGCAGGGTGAAGTCTTGGTGACTAAATTTAATTTAAAGAAAGAAAAAATGTGTGATGTCTTTGGCATTTATGGAGAATGAATCACAGTCATTTCAAACACATATGGTATATGTGGGGTGGTAAGTCCGATTTCAGTCATTTTTCAGGACACTCCCCTCTCACGGTTGTACAAGGGTCCTGGAGCATACAGAGGTCAAAAGTCTTTGGTCTGCAACCACTGTTATGCAGCCCTGCCAAGCTGGCTGTGAACTACCTGGAATGGGTCACCCTTGTCCAGTGACATGCAAGGTCAACGAGGCTCTTCAGATGATGGACTGTTTCACTGACAGCACCTGTTCCCTCTATTCCACTCTCTGAATAAGTCACACTGCTTTGTAAGCTTCAAACCTACTGTGCCCAGCTTAGTCAGGGTAATGCTGCCCATTGCAACAAACTCTTAAATTTTCAGTGGCTTGAAAGGTAAGTGGTTTTGCCCACATACAAGTCCAAAACATGTATTCTTGGTTGGCAGGTGGCTTGCAGGGACCCAGGAGCCTTTTATCTTACAGTTACTCTCTCCTGGAGCCTTGAAGTTCTCTATGCCCAGAAAGAGAAGATGGAAAAAGGTCTACTTACTTCTTCACCCTCCTAGCCAGGAAATGCCTCAAATAGCTTCTACTTCGTAGTTGATTGGTAAGAGCTAGTCATTCGGTGACATCTAGATGTAGAGGAGTCTAGGAAATGTAGTTCCTGGCTGGACAGCTCTATAAGATGGAAGGGAACTTTGAAGGAACGTGAGGCTGCTGTAGAACTTGCCATCTTTTAATACCTTCACATCTCCGTTCTAGCTAGTAACCACATGTCAAGGTCAATTTGAATTGTCGACTTGATTGGATTAAGAGATGCCAATGATTAAGAGGCTTCTGGGTGTTTCGATGAGGGAGTTTCTAAGAAAGACTGGAATGTGGGATAGGAACTGAAGTGGAGCCCCTTCCCTAAGCGTGGGCAGCACCACCCAATAGGATGGAATAAAAGTTGGAAGAACAAGGAAGCAGATGCAGATGCAAGCTCTGCTCTTCTTGAACTGGTTCTTGATCGCTGCTTTGATCGTCTGAGGATATTGGACTCTCACTTCTTCACTCTTCCAATGCAGACTCTGCCAGTGATTCTCCAGGTAGTTTCCAGAAGACTTGGTTTCAGACTAGGGTAGCACTGAACAAGATCTAGGGTAGCAGAACAAGATCTTTCTTGTTCTGGGGCGTCTGCATCTTGGACTGCTCAGCTGCTGATTCTTCCAGCTCTCCAGCTCAGACCGCCATTGTGGACTATCCAGCTTCTGGTCGTGTAAGCCAATCTAATAAATCCCCTTTTTATAATCATACTTCCTGTTGACTCTGTTCCTCTAGAGAACCCTGACTAATACACCACATTTCCAACTTCACTGGAAAATAGAACCATTTAGACATTTACTTATCTTCCCACCTCCAAAGGCACTAGGATATAGATGTACCCACACTCTGTCTTCTTTCTTATTACTAATGTAATAGGATCTTATATGTTCCTTTCCTTGTTGTCTCTGTTTCAGATGAAAACATAAAAATTAAAAAAAAAAAGCAAAACAAAAACCGATGCCAAAGGTGCTAAGTACATCTACATTAGAATGCTGGACCACAGTGCTGGGCAACCCTTACAATAGTGCCCGATGATCCTTATCTCCTGGGATACCTCCATTTGTGTAATTTCTTCCCTTTAAATATTGCCTGGGCCTAATGACTTGCTTCTCTCAATATAAAACTGCAAAAACAATGGATGGCACCGTGAGATTAGGTTATAAAAAGACTGCTGAGGCTGGGAAGGATAGGTAGAGTGCTTGCCTGGCATGTGAAAAGATCTGGGTTCCATCCCCAGCTCTGCAAAACAAAATCAACAACAACAAAAACAACAACAACAGTATTTCTATTGGGTCCCCTCTCTTCCTGAATTCCTCACATTGAGAGAAACCAGTTACCACGTCATGAACTGTTCTACAGAGATGCTCATGTGGCAAAGAGCTGATGTCTTTGGCCATCCATCAGTGAGACCCTGGGGCCTGCCAACAGCCACAAGAATGAGCTTTGGGGAGTAGATCCTCCCCGGCGAATCCTTGGGATGACTACAGCCCCAGAAGACATCCTGGCTGCAGCCTTGGGAGGGAGACTCACCCAAGGTCCTGGCTAAGCGGTGCCTGAACAGCTTTGCTGACTCAAAGTGTGTGAGTCTTCTCAGGTTGCCACAACAAAATACCACAGACGGGAGGCCTTGAAGAATGGAAGTTAATTTTCTTACGGTTCTGGAAGGCTGGAAGTCCAAGAATAAAAAGTCAGCCTGTTTGGTTTCTCCTGGTCTCTGTCCTTGGCTTCAGACAGACCCCCCTCACTGTGTCCTTGCACGACCTTTTCTCTATGTGCACAGTTCCCTGGCATTTCTTCCTCTTCTTATTAGGACACCAGTCATCTTGGATTAGGGCCCCACTCTTGTTTAACCTTAATTACCTCTTTACAGGCCCCCATCCAAATAGGGTCATATCTCTAAGTCATTGAGGGTTAGGACTTGAGCACATGAATTTGGGTGGGTGAGAGGGAGAATAATTCAACCCATAACACACAGAACCTGTGTGCTAATAAATATTCATTTTAAGCACTAAGATGGGGATATTTGGATACATAGCAATAGATAGCTAACACAAACACCTAGATGAAACTTCCTGAGAGACCATGAAACTGTCTCTGCCCGTAACCCTCCTGCAAGGAGAACGCTGGTATTTCACTGGGAGGTGTTAGTGGCTGGGAGAATTTCTTTGGAGAGAGGCATGGGTGTGCTGAACTGTGCCAGCCACCTGTTAGGCAGGGAGGAATGCTTCCACATCATCTCAACCAGCAAGGGAAGCTTCCAGAGAATACTTGAAGAATCTGAAGGATGTCCCCTGCCCTTTGAGGGAACAGTGGCTAGTACCTGACTCCATCTAGTGAACTCTAAAAGAGGCTCTGCCTGAGGGTGGCAAGCCTGCTCCCCAGGGGTCAAGCCTGCTCCCCAGGGGTCAAGTATAGGCCAAGAGACACTGGAGGGTGTTGTCTAGAGGGGAAAGGTGACCCAGTAGAGAGGGACACGGATGGAAGGCTGGGAGTCACGAGGCCGGAATGTACCTCACATCCTCTGGGGGCATGTTGAACTGCAAATTCCCATTGAGTATGTGTGGGTGAGCTAGGGGTCTCCATTTCTGAGGAGGGATGACAATGCTGCTGGTCCATGGGCCATGCTTTGTCAGGATTGCCGGCAGAAGGCCAGGGGACAAGCCCCAGGTGGGAGAAGTATCCCTAATATGGGAGGCTCTGAACCACTCACCCACCAGACAGCTTCTCTCAGAGGAGGCTGTGCATCTGCTCTGCCAAGTAAGAACTGTGGGATCAAAGGAGCTTCTCCTGCCCATTATCCACCCTCTTCTCTGCACACCAACCAGGAATGGGCGTGGGGTGGAGAGTTACTAAAGAAAATTTAATTTGCTTGTTTACGCTGAGTATAAAGGAGGCCCAAGCTGAGGAGGAAAGAGCTTTTAAATTGGCCCATTATTGGGGGTTTCTGTATGAGAACACACTGGACTTTCTTTCTTTTTTCTTTTTTTATTTCAATAGTACTGGAGATTGAATCCAGGGGTGCTTTACCATGGACCTACATCTCCAGCCATTTTTTATTTTTTATTTTGAGACAGGGTCTGGCTAAGTTGCTGAGAGTTCCCCTAAATTGCCCAGGCTGGCCTCAAACTTACCATCCTCCTGCCTCAGCCCCCTGAATAGCTGGGATTGCAGGTGTGTGCAACCACACCCAGCAACTCTTTTAACCCAGGATAAGCCAAACACATGAGCGATACATAGTAAAAGCCCAGAGACCAACCAAAGAGCAGTTGGGGAATGTTTCAGTTCTATTGATAAAAAAACACCCTGTGAAAGGTGAAAGGTTTTGCTAATGTCTGGACTCCAATGCCACTACTAGGGGGCACCAGTGGGTCCTAACTGAACTGAGGGACTGCCAAGGGATGCTGCTTTCCCTGCAGACTGCACTGCTAATTGTCAGGAACTGAGCTGAGGCAGGGATTGCATTTTCATTTCTTTTCTAAATTTAGTTCTTAAGCCACGTGACAAATGAAAGAGAATGCTGAGTGCTGAGGAGCAAGAGAAAGCATGGTTCCGGTCTTTCTCTTGTCAAATACCTCCTGGAGAACAAACAGTGCTACACCGCAGGGTTATAGGATTGCCTAGGCTGTGGAGAACACATTATTAGATGGATTTTTTTGTTTTTTCCTGCAGTACTGGAGTTTGAACCCAGAAGTGTTCTACCACTAAGCCCCAGCCCCAGCCCTTTTTATTATTTTTGAGACAGGGTCTAGCTAAGTGGCCCAGGCTGGCCTAGAACTTGTGATTCTTCTGCCTCAGCCTCCCAAATCTCTGGGTTTACAGGCCTGAACCACCACCCCATCCCCAGAAGGATTTATTAGTAGAGATTCCACAATAATAGATGGACATTGAATATCTTGCTTTGGAGGATTTCTTATTTGATTTCCCGGGGGATTTCTTTTGCTTTGCTTCTGCCTGGAAACGAACATAAAATATGAAAATATGGTTTCTGTTAATTCCTCTTCAGTGTTCCCTGTTATGTTTTTTGCTCTAATGGGATGGGGAGCAAGGAGTGCGGTGGGAGACGTCCTCTCACCTACTTTATTCAGAATTCAAAGGAGGGTTTTCACTACCCTCTAGTGGTTGGCTCTGGTCTCCTTGCCAGGTGTGCCAACATCCGCACAAAGCCATCCCCCAGCCTCAGGCTTTTCCAGGCCAGGCTGGAGAGGGAGGAAACTGCTCCCACAGGGGTCATTTTTCTTCCTGCTCCCTACCCCAGGAGTCCTTGGCTGGGGAAGGGAAGGCGCGGGGCCTTCAAGGAAAGCCAGTGTGGAACCATAAGCCAGCGTGTGTGTGGGTGGTGAGAGTGGAAGGAAGAGCGTGGAAGGAAGGCCATGGGGCTGCGGCCTCAGGGCGCTGCTCAACTTGCTGTATCTCCATGGTACAGCAAGATCATGATGAGAGAGGAGCTAGTCTGGCACCATGTCCCTTGCTCATTGTGTCCCCAGATGGGCTGCTGGCAAGCCCTCCACACTTGAGCCTATCAACTGCCTGGTACAAGTGGAGGGCTGGGGAAGACTCCAAGCAGAGGGGGTGCTTTCCTTTTCTGTGAGTGTCCCTGGGGACCCTGAATCCTGCCATTTCTCAGGAGACCCCACCACCCATTTCTCAGGAGAACAGATACATTAACTGTGACTGTGCTTGGTGTGTCTTCAACAGAGAGGGAATGCTGCCTCCCTACTTCTTTGCCCTCAGAAAGGATGCTAAAACCCCCAGGGAGTTCAGTAGGGCACAAAGTGATCAGTGTGGGGAGACAGGGATCAAGGCTGGTTTTAGAGGTTCTTCCACAGCACTGTGAAATGGAATTTACTATCACCACGGAAATAGTCTATGACCATGTGTGTACCTATTAAGCTCCTCTCCTGATTCTGGAAACCTCTGGATGTCTGTTCTCTGCTGCTGTTGGCTAGTGTAGTTAAGAAACTAAATTTAAAATTTTATTTAGTTGCAATTAATTTGAATTCAAATAGTCATGCATAAGCTTGGGGAAGTGGCAGCATGCCTGTGAGACTGAGGCATGAGGATCACAAGTTCAAGGTCAGTCTGGGCAACTTAGTGAAACCCTGTCTCAAAATTTTAAAAAATAATAATAAGTAAAAAGGAATGGGTAAAAAAAAAAATTTTAAGGGGAGGATGGGGATGTAGTTCAGTAGTTGAGCACCCCCGAGTTCAATCCCAAAATTGAACATAAATAAATAAAAATAGTCACGTGTATCTCTCTTCCATAGTGTCAGGCAGTGCAGTTTTGTGTTGTATGCTTTTTGTTTTGTTTTGTTTTGTTTTGTTTTTGGTATTGGGGATTGAAACCCAGGGGTGCTCTGCTAGTGATCTATATCCCTAGCTCCTTTTATTTTATTTTTTGAGAAAGAGTCTCACTAAGTTGTCCAGGTTGGCCTAGAACTTAGTATTTCAGTCTCCCAAATTGCTAGGATTACAGGTGTGAGCCACCAGCCAAACTCTTTTTTTTTTTTTTTTTTTAATTTCATGCAGTGCCAGAATCAAACTCAGGGCCTCTCAGCTGTTAGGCAAACAGTCTATCAGAGATACAATTCCAGCATTGGACAGTGTAATTCTAGAGAGATATGAGTGGGAGGTCTTTGTGCGACAGGCTGACAGATTTGGCTCCATGGAATGTTACAGGCCAGGCTATCTGAGCAATGACTAAACAGACTCCATTTTGCTCTGAGACTCCATGTTATATAGGAAATGCTTCTCCCATGGGAACGCCCCACCTCTGTACCCATCAACAGCTGCTTAGCTTCTCCCATGGGAACACCCCACCTCTGTACCTGTCATCAGTTACTTAACATGACTTGTTTGGCAATACAAAATGACAAAATGTCAGTTCTTATATAATGAAAAATTGTTCTCTTTTTGATTCCTATTTTTCCTAAATAATGTACCATGTTAACAGTAATGTCAACAGTGATTGTTTAGATGTTAGTAACCATTCTTTAGTTTGTACCTAAGTAAGGCCATTTTGACCTACTTCCCCCTTTGCTAATGATTTTAGATCTCATGATGTTAGTTTGTAATTTTGAATAATAACAACAGACACTTCTGATTAATGTGCTGATTTATGGTATAAAAACCCCTGCAACCCTATGGTTGGAATTGTTCTGGCAATAGCCATTTTGGGGGCATTGTGTGAGACAGTCAGCCGGCCGGCTTAATAAAGACTCTCAAATTTGGACTTGTCAATAGTGATCAGTCTGTTCTTAAGTTGCTCCCCATAACATTTGTAACTCTTGCACTGTGCATGGAAAAGGCTATCTCGGGATGAGATGCCATCAATGCTGTGTTCAGGGTTGGATTTGTGATTAGCTGCACAAGTTTTATGGTGTGAAGGCAGGTGTCAGACAGGGTGCGTTCAGATGCACACATTCATTTATCCATCATCCACGAAACCTCTTCCACCCCACCTTGTCACAGTGTCCAGTTATGATTTATTGGGTCATAGGGTTGGTTTCCCCACTGAATAGATGGTTGGAAGACTTAGAGCTGCCCTACTTCTCTTGGTATCCCCAAATACCATTACATATTGTTATGGCTTCAATGTGAGTTGGTCCCCCAAAAGCTCACATGTGAGACAATGCAAGAAGGTTCAGAGGAGAAATGATTGGCTTGCAAGAGTATTAATCCAATCAGAATTTAATCCCCTGACAGGGATTAACTGAGTGGTCCTGAAGTGGTAGGGTGTGACTGGAGGAGGTGGGAATTGGGCGTGGCTTTGGGTATGCACTTGTATCTGTTGAGTGGAGACTCTGCTTCCTGATGACGTGAGCTGCTTCCCTCTGCCACACTCTTCTCACCTGAAGCCCTGAGGAATGGAGCTGGCCTTCTATGGCTAGGGTCTCTGAAACTGTGAGCCCTCAAATAAACCTTTCCTCCTCTGTAATTGTGCTGGTCAGATCCTTTCAGTCACAGCAGCGAAAAAAAAGCTGAATAATTCCTCCCTTTAGATCTCACCCCAAAGATTCTGTGCTTCTACTGCTGCCGTCAGGGCTCAGTCTTCTCATTCTCTTCATTTCTTCTCTCCAACCCTCTACCTCCCCAGTGCCATGTCAGGAGGCTTCTCTAGAGCAGAACCGACTCTTTTTTGTGGGTGCCTGTGGCAGAGGCTTGAGCCATGAGGGGTCATTATCAGTTGCCTGACTGACCAAAGCACCCTGTGGCCAGAAGACAGGCATCTGTCCCTCTCATCAGAAGCACCAACGATGTGCTGCTGCATGAGCCAGGAATGAACTTCATTGTTTTCACTGACAGTGGATGCTTGGGTCACAGACATGGCGCTACGTAGCACTAGCCTACGTATCAGGTTCACACTAAGGGGACCCTTGGAGGGCAACTCCACCCCCACCTCGGCACCCTGGGCCCTCCATCTCTTCCTCTCCCTTCCCTGCTCCTCTCCTTTATCATCCTTTGAAGCAACTCTGCATCTGAATGCATTCTGTCTCCCACTCATGTCAGAGGTTGTTAAACATCTGTGTTCCTACTTTGGGATGTGCTGGAGGAGATGCAAAGGGTCCTGGAGGGGCAGTGAGAAGGCAGGAGAGGAGGTAAAGTCACAGAAACGCCCAAGGTAGACTCTTCCACCTACGTAGTCCTGTCACTTGCTGCAGGTTCTGCATGACAAATTCCCCACAGGTTCCTCAAGCAGCACATCGACCCAGCCGGAGTCTGCATTGCCCTGTGATGACATGCAGCCTTTATTCCTGTTCTTTCTGTATCTTGTCAGTGGGGAGAAGGGTTCAGGCTTCAGGAACGCCTCCAAAGATAGGAGATGACCCTACAGTTACTCTTTGGCCCAACACGAGGAAGTTATGAGAGGTCAAACTTAACAAGAGAAAGGTTGGGTGGTCTTCTAGGTGGTGGGGAGGTGGTGATAGCAAGGACACTGGAGAAAGGTGATGGGGTGATATTGGTGAGGTGACGCCCCCCACAGGCCCCTGAGAGGCTATCTATGTATGAAAAAGGCCTTCATGGGGACAATCAAGGAAGATGGTGAAAGTCAGTTTATCTTCTGATGATAATGCCTCCTGTCCTTCCAGATGTTGAGGCGCCTCACAGAAGGAACATGAGCAATCCTGTGCTGACCACATTCTGACTTTATGTAACCACTAGAAGGTCTCTTGGCCCTAGCTGGATGTGGTGGTGCACACTTCAAATTTAAGCAGTTGGGAGGCTGAGGCAGGAGGATTGCAAGTTTGAGGTCAGACTGAGCAATTTAAACAGATCTTAAGCATCTTATCAAGACCCTGTCTCAAAAAATTAAAAGGACCAGGTGCAGTAGTGCACCCCTGTAATTCCAGAGGCTCGAGAGGCTGAGACAGGAGAATCACGAGTTCAAAGCCAGCCTCAGCGACTTAGCGAGGCCCTAAGCAACTCAGTGAGACCCTGTCTCTAAATAAAATGCAAAATAGGGCTGGGGATGTGGCTCAGTGGCCGAGCGTCCCTGAGTTTAATCCCTGGTTAAAAAAAAAAAAAAAAATTAAAAGTTCTGGCAATGTGATTCGTGGGTTAAACACCCCGGGTTTAAATCCCTGGATTAAAAAAAAAAAAAAAAATCTCTTTGCCTCTGGTTCCTTCCATTTTAAATGACTAAATGGATTCCTCTCACTCTTTAAGCACTGCCCCCAGCACTGCAAGGATGGGGTCCGCTTTGCCTGCCCAGTTTTGGCTAACTGGCTTTTCCCCTACAATCCCATTCTGGAGTCCTCTCTCCCAGGATAACTTAAGCTTCCACTCACTCTCCAAGCCCAGATGTGGTTGAAATTCTCATCTCTGTGCTCTCAACTCTTTGAACATATTTTTTGGTTACTGTTTTGACATGGAGTCTCACTATGTTGCCCACACTGTATTTTTTTCCTCTCATCTATGTATTTTTCTTTTTGAGAATTATCTTTTATTAAATTAAAGAGAAAAACTTTTTTAAAAAAATTTTATACTGGGGATTGAACCACTGAGCTACATTCCCAGCCCCTTGAAATTTTTATTTTGAGACAGTGTCTCACCTCACTAGGTTGCCAAGGCTGGCCTCAAACTTGTGATCCTCTTGCCTCAGCCTCCTGAGTGGCTGGGATTACAGATGTGCCCAGCTGCTTTTCTTTTTAGTAACAAAGATTGAACCTAGGAGGGCTTAACCACTAAGCCACATCCCCAGTCCTTTTTATTTATTTTGAGGCAGGACCTGGCTAAGTTGCTGAGGCTGGCTTTGAATTTGTGATCCTTCTGCCTCAGCCTCCCAAGTTGCTGGAATTCCAGGCATGTGCCACCATACCCAACTTGTTTTTTTTTCTTTCTTTTTCTTTTCTTTCCTTTTCTTTTTTTGGAACCAGGGCTTGAACTCAGGGGCACTTGGCCACTGAGCCACATCCCCAGCCCTATTTTGTATTTTATTTAGAGACAGGGTCTCACTGAGTTGCTTAGGGCCTCGCTAAGTTGCTGAGGCTGGCTTTGAACTCGCGATCCTCCTGACTCAGCCTCCCAAGTCGCTTGGATTACAGGCGTGCGCCACCACGCCTGGCGAGACAGGATTTTCTAAGTTGCTTAGGGACTAACGAAATTGCTGAGGCTGGCTTTGAACTCGTCATTCTCCTCCCTCAGCCTCCAGAACTGCTAGGATTAGAGGAGTGCGCCTTCACGCATGGCTGTAATTCTTAATTGTGAACTATAGTCACCCTACGGAGCTACAAAACATAGGAAATGCTTTAAACAAAGTAAAAGCTAAAATAAAACTCAGTTTTCACATATTAAAAATAAAGCAAGTAATAAAAGAGCCCCCTAAATGTTTTTATTTTAGGGCCTAAGGATATTTGCATTATCAAAATCATACTGATACTGGATTATGGTTGACTATACTTTTATTTCATATAAATGTATAAACTAATACATTTATATGAAATGGTTTATAGATGTATAAACCAATTTTTAGTATATAAATTTGGCCCAAATGTCAAGTCTTAGCTTATTATGCAACGAACAGCAAAAATAATTTTTAAAAGCCCTGCTCCTCAAAACAGCTTTCAGTTTGGCAAGTGTTTTCCAACTTGCTTTTGCATTCTTTTTTTTTTTTTTTTTTTTTTTTTTAAACAACAGAAAAAAAAAATTAAAAACAGGATTAATGATGGACAAATAAGACTGCTATGGAAGAGATTTCCAGGCTACAAAATAATTTGGAGCTCACAGGGGACTAAAGCACTGAGGATCTCTTCAAAACAAAGTTTCAAGTTTCAGGATACAGCTCCCCAGGGAGAAAATTGATCACAGGGTAAGCCCTCCAAATCTTTCACACATTTCCAGAAAGAAAACAATCACCCATATTTATTAACAAATTAACACTTAAGAGGAAGGGAGGCACTTTGTAAACTTTGTTTCATTTACTCTCTGCCCAGATGCAGGTGCCCAGAAAACTTTTTCTTTTTTGCTTATTTATTTATTTATTTATTTATTTATTTATTGGGTGCTAGGCAAGCTCTCTGCCATATCCCCAGCCAGTCTAGTTTAGTGTCCCTAAATCCCAGGCTGTCCAGGGGCTGGGATTGACTCCATGTCTCTGTGAGGCCACAGCCCAGGCTTCTAACTCTCCCGGCACTCTGCACTGCCCCCCAGGCAAGCTTTAAGGCTAAGACAAATAGGAAAACTAGAAATCACAGTGCGAAGAAGGACCAGTCCCCCAAGTTGGATAATTAAACTGAACTAAAATGCTAAAGAAATATAGAGTTTCATCAAAAGAATCATCTAGGTTTTCAGAAGTCTCTCTGGATGTATGGCTTCAGGATGATGTTGGGGTTCAGAAAAATGACACCCCCAAATGATATTCAGCATGCTGGGTACTTGGGATGAAAGGAAATCCAGAAGGCCTCAGAAGTGCCTGAGAATCACAGTGTATTTATTACTTTTATTAACACATGGTAATTGTACATATTTTAAAAAATTTTTTAGTTGTTGTTGGATCTTTATTGTTTATTATTTATTAGCATGTGGTGCTGAGAATCGAACCCAGTGCCTCACACATGCCAGGCAAGTGCTCTAGTAGTGAGTCACAACTCTAGCCCATAACTGTACGTGTTTATGGGATGTGGTAAATTTCAATACATGTACATGATAGGACTGATGAGGTCTCCAACCTCCCCTTGTTCCCACCACTTCCCCTAAACACAGAGAAAGGCTGTGCCCTGGCTGAAGAAAACTCCAAAGAAATGCAGAGGTCTTGGACTTCCTCCCCCGCATCTCATTACCCAGAGTTGCAGTGAGACTGAGGGGTCACCACATCCCCCAGGCCTCCTCCACATACTCTTCTGGGGCAGCCCTGAGGGATGATGTGAAAGACTATCTGCTTAAGAAGATGACCTTTTTCTGGATTGCACTGACATCCTCACCTTCCCATAACTTGTACCCACCTGTCACAGAGCCCAAAGGAGCTTTGTCCCAGACTGTGTTAGTTCTTCAGACCTGTAAATTCCTCTAAAAGTCATTGACTACCCTTTTTCTTCTTTTTCTTTTCCCCTCCATAAAGATTTTCTAAATTTTTTTGTAGTTGCAGATGGACAGCATGTCTTTATTTCATTTGCTTATTTTTGTATGCGGTGACGAGGACCAAATCCAGTGCCTCACAAGTGCTAGGCAAGCGCTCTGCCACTGAGCCCCAGCCCCTTCCACTAAGATTTTAATAGAAATAAATACACAATTGTAGTAACAGAATTGTCATGGTTGTCACATGTTTCCTTTTTAGCTTGCTTGGAGAAATTGGGATTGAATTCTTGTCCAATTTTCTATTTTCATTTCAAATAGATTTTGACAGTGTCTGTTGCAGTCTTTATTAGAAAGTTTTCTTTTTTTTTTTTAACAGTGATTCAGTGGTTTTTTCTTTTTTTTATTTGTTCTTTTTAGTTATATATGGCAGTAGAATGTATTTGACGTTATACATACATGGAATGTAACTTCCTATTCTTATGGTTGTACATGATATGGAATTTCACTGGTCGTTGAACATAGGAAAGTTATGTCCTATTCATCTATTGTCATTCCTATTCTGATGCCCTCCTCCCCTTCCTTCATTCCCCTTTGTCTAATCCAATGAACTTCTATTCCTCCTTTCCCTCTTATTGTGTGTAAGCAACCCCATATCAGGAGAGAATATTCTGCCTTTGGTTTTTTGGGATTGGCTTATTTCACTTAGCATGGCAGTCTCCAGTTCCATACATTTACTTGCAATTGCCAAAATTTCATTCTTCTTTATGGCTGAGTAATATTTCATTGTGTATATGTACCACATTTTCTTTATCCATTTGTTATGATTTGGATATGAGGTGTCCCCCAAAAGCTCACTTGTGAGATAATGCAAGAAAGTTCAGAGAGGAAATAATTGAGTTATGAGAGCCTTAACCCAATCAGTGAATTAATCCAACGATGGGATTAATTGAGTGATAACTGGAGGAGGTGGGCACTGGTGGTGTGGCTTTGGGGTATATATTTGTATCAGGTGAGTGGAGTCTCTCTCTCTCTGCTTCCTGATCATCATGTGAGCTGTTTCCCTCTGCTACACTCTTCTGCCATGGTGTCCTGCCTCACCCTGAGCCCTGAGGAATGGAACCAGCCACTTATGGACTGAGACCTCTGAAACCATGAACCCTAAATAAACCTTTCCTCCTCAACAGTTGTTCTGGTCAGGTCTTTCAGTCGCAGCAGTGGAAAAGTTGACTAAAACACCATTCATCTGTTGAAGGGCACCTAGGTTGGTTCCGTAGCTTAGCTACCGAGAATTGAGCTGCTATAAACCTTGATGTGGCTGCATCACTGTAATATCCTGGCCTATCTTGGAGAGAGGGGCATTTCTCACTAGCTGGCAGGCCTGCCATGCCATCGTTCTGGCTCCCGTTATCCTCAGAATCAGACAGGCCTGCCTGCCCTGTCTTAGTGTCACAGATCCCCATACAGCCCCGTGCCAGGGGCGCTTCTGCTGGCCAGCGTCTGGACACCACATCTGCCCTGAAGGGAGGGCCAGAGGAGCCCTGCCCTGTTTTCACCCCAAGCATCCTCTGAGGTCTTGGGTTTAGCTTTACTAGTAATGAAACTGATGCTTCCCTTTGCCCTCCAAGCCTGACAGAGCTGGGCTGGACATGAGCTCTTAGATCTCTTTGGGCCCTAAAATTGTATGCATTTGATTAAAAGTAGAAAAGAACAGAGGAAGGAAGAAGAGTGGGTTTCTCATACACACACACGCACAATTGATGCTTTGGCTTTGGTCTGTTTAAAATATTTGTACTTAGATCTTACTATATAAAAAACCAATATTCTTTGAAAATATGTCAAAAGAAAATTCAGCCCAATTGAGTTGATTGCGAAAGTATCCAGGGGTTTCCACAGGCAAGACTGAACACTTTAGGCACTTGACACAGAGCCACTTTGGATCCTCTTTGTCACAGAAAGGCCACATCCTGGATGTTATGATAATGCACTTCTTGCTTTTTCTGTTCTCCTTTTTTTTTTTTTTTTTTTTTGGCTTCACTTCCCCAACCTTTTCCCCCATGATTTTATTCTCAACAGTTATCAATATAAGGAGTAATTAGGAAACAGGCTTTAGCTGCCAGGAAAAAATAAAAAATAAAAAAATAAAAAGACACACCCTCTCCAAATTAACCAAACACAGTGGCTCCAAAAGGAAGAAAGACCCTCTCCTGTGCTGGCCAGTCTAGACTACAGGGCAGCGGGGTACGTGGGCATCTGAGTGCACAGGTCGCCAGGAGCCCAGGTTCCTTCTGGCTTGCGCTCCCACACTCCTAGGGGCACCCCTCGTTTTTATGTGCAAAGCTGGCTTACTAGCACAGGTCAATGCCTGTCCCAACAGGGAAAGAGTCTGTGCAGAGGAAGCCGCTTCCTTTTCAAAGGTTATGACCTCGAAGTTGCACCCAGCATCTCTTCTCCTCACAACCTATTAGCCAGAACTTGATCACGTGACCATA